>JAGQAX010000106.1:635000-923864 GCA_019142605.1 Cephalopholis sonnerati
AACCTGGACTCAACGATGAACTGACTTCTTTTTGGTGGTCTAGGGTCAAAGGTTAAGGTCGCTTCTCATTCTTATGAATGCTTTATGTTAAGCACAGCTTGAGGGAATTTCTTCAAATTTGGCATAAACATTCACTTCGACTCAAGCATGATGCAATTAGATTTTGGTTGTCAAAGGTCAATGTCACTATGACCTTGACTGTATCATTTATGTGAATGTGATATATCAAGAACACTGTGAGGGATTTTTTTTTCAAATTTGGCGCAAATGTTCATTTGGACTTAACAATGATATAATGGGGTTTCAGTGGTTAAGGGACAAGGTCAATGTGACCTTGAATCTATCTCATTCTCATGAACACGATATCTCAGTTTCTTAAATTTGACCCAAACATCTACTTGAATGTAAGAATAAACTGATTAGAATTTTGTGATTGAAGGTCAAAGGTCAAGGTCAGTGTGACCTCACAAAATATGTTTTTGGCCATAACTCAAAAATATGCTAATTACAACAAAACAAATGTCTAATAGGATAAAATCATGAAGTGATGACATTTTATATCCAAAAGGTCAAAGGTCAGATTCATCATAATATTCTGCATAAAACATTTTTCTGGCCATTACTCAACGTCATATCTTTTCCCAAAGTTTTTTTGGGGGGGCCCCCAAACATTTGCCCAGTTTGCCCCTCTTGACTGCACACCCCTGGGTGTAAAAGAATTGTGTTTAAACATTTTAGTGCTACCACTTTGTACAGTGTAGATGGCAACAGTTAACAATAATCAATCATCTTTTGATTAGGAATAAATCCAACTCCTGTGTGCATGGTCCATACCTAAAAAGGGTAGGCCTACGCTATTGTATAATAACGTTTATCACAGTGGTGGGACTTGGTGAGCCTAATATTTTTTGAGGTAGTATATGATGTAAAAGTTTGTGAACTATACTCCTAACCTTTAGAGTCTGGTATGCAAAAACACTGGATCCTCCACTTCCCATAATGAAACTTTATAGCATCTTTTGTTAGGCACTCCCTGCTTGTCTTTCAAACTCCACACTCTATTGCACATTATGCAGTCTCCAAGCACAGGGTGAGATAACACTGTGATGACATCATCAGGGTCAGGGACTGTCACCTATTTGTGTTTGTGAGAAACCATCTGTCTTTTTCAAACAGGCTAAAGCCTAAACAGTAGCACACTATGCAGCATTATTAACATAGGCCCTTCTATGAAATATATAGAGAAAATTGAAGAAAATAATATGAAGGCTATTGTGTTTGGTTGGCATTACCTTTACTTCCTCATTATCTGCACTCCCACAAGTCCCAGTTTTGTAAAAAAAAAAAAAAAAAAAAATCTTAATTAAAAGAACTTCATTAAATAGCAGTAAATAGAAAAGTGGTGAAAAACTACATAAATGACTGCAACACATTGTTATGAATGGGGAAATATTGAGAGTACAGACAGACAGACAGATGGAAAGACAGACAGAAATGTTTGTCATGCTAGATAGTAAAGCCATAAATTCATTGTACTGCTACTGCATCAATGAATTGCCAGCTAGCCCCCAGAGAGATTTACCACTCTGTTTGTACATTTTGGGCCAGATACACGGGTCTCACTGACGTTAAATAGCACCGCTTTACTGCCCGTGGCAATTAGCGCTGGTCTTTGTGGATTAGGTGGTATTTGCAATGAGGCTTATTTGCATAGGAAGGGGGAAATTTTGCGCTGAATTTATGAATATTCCCTAATTTGCATGCATGCAAATTGGACCGGTGCAGCTAGGAGTGGCAGTGCAGTTTGTGTTCAGTTTGCATGCATTTCACCCTTTGCGTGTGCTTTGTGGATTGCACGCTAATTTTTTCTCTCATTTGCACAGGTTTAGCGGTCACAAAAGCAGTGCAATCCTTTTGAGGATCTGGCCCTTTGTGTGTTGCGTTCACACAGAGTCAACTATGCATGCATACAAGTGTCCATAGACCATATAAAAATGATGGATGTAATCACCACAGCTGTCGCCATCTTGGAATTTTGGAGCCAGATGTGACCATATTCGGAGGGCAGGAGCTGTGGAGGACTGAGGGGTGGCTCTCACTGAGGGCTTGAGGTCACTATCAGCAAACAGCCTGTCACTTAATTAACAAGTGACATTCACTGAGGCTCCTTGAAATTCATGTGTAAGTGTTGTCAGAGCAAAAAGATCTTATACCAAATCCTGCATTACATTAGTTCAGAAACATGCAGAACAAATAAAATTAAATTAAATTAAAACTTTGAATTACAGCACAGCATTAAAGTAAATCAACAGGAAAAGTGTGGGAGTAAAGAGAGTGTACAACCAGGTTCTGCTTTAAAACCCAAACGTGAACTGGGAGGCCGAGGGTGAAACACACTGTTGAAACAGTTGTGGCTGGTGCCTACAGGAGCTGCGCAACTCTGTGCCCCTTTCCTCTGCAGAGTTGCAAGAACAGGAAGAGGAGGACCAGCTTGTGGTTTAAAAATCGAAAATCAGCAATGTTGCCGTTTTTGACTGCCACTCTCTGGCTGTGCCAATTCTGCAAACAGCAGATGCATGAGCAGTTTGACAGCTAAATAAATGACTGTGAAACAGGGTGGCAGCTGTCTGTGGTGATGGGCGAGGACTTTACCAACCTCTAAACCTAACCCAGCTTAACATGAGAGTAAACACGCCCAAACTTGGTGTACCAGCCAAGAAGCTAGAGTGGATCTCAATGCTATTGATTCATGGCTTAGTTTCTAAGAAAAACAAATATTCTTTTGAAATTAGGATGCAAAATGAACAACTGTTTTTTGCTTTTTGTTACTCTGTTGCTGCTCCTTTTTTATACTGACCACTCTGTGGGTATGTGTGTGTGTGTGTGTGTGTGTGTGTGTGTGTGTGTGAGAGAGAGAAATGTCAAGAAAGAGATGAGTCAAAACCTTTTTGGGGGCAGGATTTCCTTCATACGTGTTGAGTAAGACTGAGCTCTGCACAAAGAAGACAGCCTGATGCCATGTCACTGGGTAAGTGGCAACAATTCTGCCAACCTCATTTTTATTTTGTCTAAATCCATCTGCTGCTATCTTAATTTTACTACAAATTCATGGTGTACTGAATGTTACTGTATGTGTCTCAGAGGGATGGAAACTATAAAAATAGGTCTGAAAATTAGGTCTAAGGATTTTACTTAGAAAATTTATTTTCGTCTTTTTTTCTTTTTCTTTTTTAAATTGTTTTTTTTAAATCTCTCTTCGATTGTTCCGTAGTGAAATTAGTGTTGAGTTTGTGGTGTACCCAGCTGTCAGGGTGTGCCATTTTTAGAAGTCTTGCTGCCAGTTTCATATTACAAGATGCCTTATCACTTACCCATGCAAGCTAGCTATTAGACTATGCTCAGCAGAAAGTGACTTGCTATTATAAATACATACAGATTATATTTTTGCTTTGCTTTACTTAGAAATGTTTTGAGTATTTGATGATTAGCAAATGGTTCAATCTTGCATTCAAACAGAGGTGGATGAAGTACCTGAAAGCCACACTGACTAAAAGTACAGATATCTGACCACAAAATGAAGTTAAAGTCACTTATTACAATTTTACTCTTTCAGTCTTCTGATTTATTGTACTTAAGTATCAACATTATTTCATGATATTAAATGTAATTAGTAATTTAGTAATCAAGTTGGAAAGTAGAAGTAAAAGCTGTTATTAAAAAACAAAACAGCAGTCAGAATTTTGAGCTGAGAATTATGAGGTTTATTTCTTCATAACATGTACACCACCCTAAAATGGAGTGTACAGTACACTTAACAAAATTTTTTGTCTTTTTCAGAACATAAAGGATTTAAAGGACAAAATCCAGTTGTTCCTCCCCTTTCCTTCATTTATCAACCCATCCCTTCCACCCTTACGTTCCTATTTTGTAGCAAGTAACTAAGATGCTTAGGGAGAATGTATTAAAGTAGAAGTGTACATTTTATTTAGGAAATGTAGTGGAGTAAAGGCGAAAGTTGACAGAAATATATAAACTTAAGGACAGTTTTGCCCAAATAATATTTAAGTGCTGTAATGAAGTATTACTACGACATTAAATTACACTTTTTTTTTTTTTTTTTAGCAGTTATGAGTGCAATGCTTGTTACAAAACCCCTGAAGGACGAAACACACAGCAGAAGCAGAACTTACTTTTCTTTCTGAAAACACCAAACACTAGAAGATGATAGACAGTAGAGTAGAATTCATTAAATGTTCTGCCAGAGTTTTATAACTCCTTTGTAAACAAACAAACAAACAAACTAAAAAAAAAACCAACCTTTTCTTTCAAAAGTTTCACCAGATTAGGAAAATACATAATGATTACTGCATTTTCCTTAACGCATTTTATTTATGAGTTATTACATCTCTGATGCAAACTTACTAGGAACAAAACTAGCCAACTGAAAAAGGTTGTACAACTGAAAAGAAAAAAAAAATAAAACAGAATTAAATGTATTTCGCAGCAGGGGATGTTTTTGTTGTTGACAACTTGCCCTCTGTAGTTCGTGCACTGATGAGAAAATATGAAAGCGGAATATTATCTCTGATCTACCCTTCCTTCCTCTCTAAGAGTTCCATACCAGTGATCTGTGCCCTTTTGACCTGGAATACGCCCGGCAGCGATGACAACATCTGGATCCCGAGCCTTCCTCCTCATCATCTTCATCTCTGTCTTGTTCATGCTTTATTACAGTTTCTTGGACCTAAAGGTTGATTTGCAAGAATATCCTCCAGATGTTCCTCAGAGAAACATCAGCATCCTGCTGTGGCACTGGCCGTTCGGTCGCTCTTACAAGCTCAGTGGAGATACATGCCTTGAGATATACAACATCAGCGGCTGTTTCCTCACTGACAACACATCCACCTTCTCCACTGCTGATGTGGTTGTCTTCCACCACCAGGAGCTGAGCTGGGGTCTGTCCTCGCTGCCCCTGCACCTGGATCGCCCAGCCTCCCAGCACTGGGTGTGGCTGTCCATGGAGCCTCCTGTTAACAACGCAAACCTCTTACAGCTCACCGGCCTCTTCAACTGGACGATGAGCTACAGACGTGATGCAGACATATACGTACCTTATGGAAAGACCGTGCTGGGAAGTAGTGAACTACAATTTCAGTCTGCTCCAAATCGCTCTTGCCTTGTCAGCTGGGTGGTCAGCAAATACCGGTTTCACCAGGCTCGGGCTGATGTTTACCAAAGACTGAAGAAGTATATCCCTATACAGGTGTACGGTATGTGGAACAAGAAACCGCTGTCGAAGAAGAGCCTGTTACCCACAATTGCAAAGTGTCATTTTTACCTGTCTTTTGAGAACTCGGTGGCAAAGGACTACATCAGTGAGAAGCTCTGGAGGAATGCTTTCCAAGCGGGGGCTGTACCAGTGGTTCTCGGCCCCAGCAGGGCAACCTACGAAGCCCTGGCACCTCCTGGTTCCTTTATCCATGTAGCTGATTTTAAGAGCACAGCAGATTTGGCTGCCTATCTGAAGCATGTGGCTGCAGACAGACAGGCCTATGAGGAGTACCTCCAGTGGCACCGCAGTCACAGAATAAAAACCTACACTGACTGGAGAGAAAGGCTGTGTCAAATCTGTGTCAGCTACCCCACTTTACCAGCTAATAAAGTTTATCAGGACCTGGAGAGCTGGGTCAACAGCTAAGATTTAATCTCTTTATGCTTTCAGGCCACTAAGGTGTTTTTTTTTTTGTTTGTTTGTTTGGGACTGCTGATGTCAAATACCACGCAGTAACAAATGATAAAGGATCACACGTGTTTCAGTCATCTGTGCAGTGTTAAACAGTGAGGAACTGCACACCACAGAAACAAATCATAAGAGGTTGGCTGTGCGCTATATGAAAAAGCGGAAGTGGGAACTTGTGTGTAACCATAAATAAGCATTTTCCATTTGTTAAAACCACGGAGGCAAGTTTCTCTTCACGACAAGCTACTGCTTACTGTAAACAATGTTTCTTTATTCCTCATTATTCCACCTGAAATATGTGCTCTTTCAAAAAAAAAGAAGGACAAATGAGACTGTTTTCTTTATTTGATTGTTTGTTGCCTGCTCATAGCCCCAGTGTGCTTGACACTAAGTAACTGTTAAACCATCTGTTTGATAAGAGTTTGGTGAAATTACTTAGTTTAGTTTGACAGAGTTAATAATAGCAGTTTTATAATCTTATTTGTAAAGCACTTTTTTTTTACCAACTTTACAAAGTACTTAAACAATATATATGAGGGGCAGTAATCAAAGTATACAGTGAGAAGTAAAACCAGATATATGCCCTTGTATGGGCTCCGCAGGTCAGAGATTCATTTATGCACTTTTATGTCTCTGTGTGTATGTGGATACGCCTGTCTTTGTGAGGCACTTTGGTACAAAACCTTTCACTGAGATAGCACTTTTTAAAGTGCTATCTCAGTGAGATAAATTTGAAATTGAAACTTGAAACTTGAGATATAACTCGGCTTGGAGTTGAACACTTAAATACTTTTTTTAACACAGTGTCACTTCCAACTCGTCACATACTGACTTTTGGTCAGTGGCCCTGCACATCAAACTATGACATTTTAGGTACCTGTACAGCATGTCAATATGTATTGGTTACATGCATTAGGTATTTTCAACATAAACTTCCATGTCCACAAGATATGTACAGTTACTGCTTGTTGAAGGCATAAGTCTTGTTTTTAAAATAAACTTTGGTGTTTCAAAGGGTTAGTTCGGATTTAGTGATATCACACAATACCACAAACACACTACTGATCATGGCAGTGGTAGACTAGCAACACTGGTGTTGTGGTGGTGAAAAGGCTTGGGAATGTGAGATAGTTATGGTCAGATCAGAAGCAGAATACTTACTTAGACTGAACAACCTTCAAAAGGGCAAGATAATAAGAGCAGAATGTTCCAAAACAATTCACACACACACACACACACACACGCACACACACACACACGGACAGTTAGGTAGGACGTTTATCTACGGAGGAGTATAGGAATGTTTGGTGAGCTGTTCTGTGGGGCTGTCTCATTGTTGCGGTGTGTGAAGTTGTAAGCTCTGTTTACAATAAAATACCTGCTAAAGGCTGTGAACTGAACTCATGTCATCGAGTCGTTTTTCAACAGTGTTCAGTGAAGTAAACGTACTGGTTGTGTCAATGGAGTCTGGCTTTGAAGAGAGCATAGATCAGTGGTTCTCAACCAGGGGTCCAGGGCCCCCCAGGGGTCCTTAAGTGAGTTACAGCTGGTCCCCAGAAAAATGAGGAATAGTTAATTTTTAACTATTTACTCACTACAGTAGTGAGCCCAATGTGAGTAAGAGTCAAAAGAGCGAATATTTTGATCGTCTGATCGCCCTCTGTACGTTTCCTGTGTGAACAAGGTTTCACTTCTTCCTCAAATGTAGCTGACAACTATAGAGTTCTGGTCCTAACCGCATCTAACAACCAAAATCTTTTCAGTAGGAGGTCCCTGTAGCAACTGTTCTTAAATGGGGGTCAGTGGCCTAATGTCTATCAATTTAGGGGTCGTTGACATGCAAAAGCTTGAGAATCCTTGGCATAGATAAGTTTCATTTTTAGTTCAGCTCCCGATCTAGAAAATGTATCTGTTGGGGAAATACTGAACAAATGACTGGATGAATTAAATTTACTGCACAGTGTGTGAGAGTTTGTAAAATGATGTTTTGATATAGTTTTTCTGTTGTTAAATGCAGACCTCCATAGCGCCCCCAAACACAGGTCAGGTTTGGGATGAAGTTACTTTGACCTTCATTGAAGTGCATTATTGCTCTCATTTTCAAGAGCATTTTTTTTGTTCGACAGAAAGTCAGCCATCTTGTCAGCCAATGCTGCAAATTTCATGTTTCAAGGATGCAAAAAACTCATAAAACTTCTTATCCGTGTTCAAACTAGTAATCATTTTAATTTGGTGGTACAATTGAGCTGGGGTGTGGCAAGCCAGCTCTAGAGCACTCTAAATTAACCACATGTCCCCCTTGATAGACTCTTTGTGTCTTAAGTACTCTGTGAATTTCATACAGCATTTAATTGAAGAACTTTGAGGTAGAAATTATGTCAGTGTGTCGGAGCAGTGGCTAAGTACTCAGTACATCCAGAACCATTTAAACCTCACTGCAGAACATGATCCCTGATAACTCCCCTTTAATGAACATTAAAACATGAATGTTTGAATGAGGGAAAGCAGGTTGTGTATAGAAACTTGACTGTGCAGAAATGAGGGAATGGTTATACATATCATTTTTGTATTCTGTGTTTTTGTCCACTGCTTTGTCACTTTTATCCATTTTTGGAGGCGAAGAATCTGTAGATGTGTAGTGTTTTGTGTTTTGTTTTAAAGCAGATAAATAATCAATATCTCAGATTACTGAGTTAGTGTGTGTTCTGCTTTTTGCTAGGAGTCACAGGAGGATGCCTGAATCACACATGTTGAAACTAAAATTAAATATCACAAATTAGCTTTATAGGGCTTTACAATTTATTCAGCACAGGGTTAATTATTCCTTTAAATGAATTTTATACTACATTCTGGAAGCAATGGGAAGCCAATGAAGAGATGCTGAAATAGGGTTAATGTGTTCTCTTTTTGTAGCGCCACTTAGAAGCTGAGCAGCTGCAGTTTGGACTAATTGCAGATGATACATTGCTTTTTTACTGAGTAAAAACAGACCAAAATCTCTGGTGGTAAAGACCGTTACTTTATACACCTCACCACCTTCTCTAAAGGCCTCAGCATGATTTAAGCAAAGAGCCGATCAGCATGTCCAACACTGGAATAGGGTTTGCTGCATATGCTATTTTTTGTTGACTTTGAAACCTGCTATCTGACAAGAACACCCACTTCAAGCAACAAATGTGTGATGGTGTGAACTCATACTGGGTTTTAACTTCTCTCTCAAGTTCTTTTTTTCATTCTTCACACAACTACTTCTGTCTCCTTTTGTGTGAACAACTGAAAGCAACATTACATGTGTTTTCCAGGAATGAATGTCTAAATGTGAGTGACTCATCACATCAAAGACTACACAGGTAAGCACAGGCACTGTTATTCACATATGAGGATTAGAATGTTAACAATTTGACATAAGTCTGAATTATTTTGGCTCTTTGAAGTTGGTTTAATAATAATCTGAAACTGTTCTCACAGCAACAATCCTTAAGGTCCCCTGTTAGATTTATCCAGATTTAATGTTGACAATTTGAGTTTGGATCTTTTGGTTCTTCAAACCTGGCTTCATTTATATCTGGAACTATTATAAGAGCAAAAATAGAATATAAATTTATTAACAGTCTAACAGCACACATCTTATAAGTTTAGTGCAAGCTACACTGTGCGACCTGGATCTAATAAACTTAGGTATGACATCAAGTTTGATGTATCGAGACTATATGATGACAGCACCTTCTGAATTGCAGGCCTCAATGTACATACAGTGTACAATGTTTGTCCATGCATTGATTTTCTATAGGAAGCCTAATTGTCCGTTGGTAGTAATCCGCCACTGGAAATGGAAAGGGGGTTGTTTACAACAAGGTTGTAGTCATTGTAGTCTTTTAGCTCAGCGAAAGTGCCGGCTCGACAGTGCTGTGTGCGCTCCTCCTCTTCGGAGGAATTCTCCTGCAGTTGCTGACCATACAAAACTTGCCCATTATTACTCGCTTGTAAACAACCGTCGCAGTACGATGCCTTTGAACACAACACCAGCCTTCTTCTTCTGCTTCTTTCTGTGTCCCATTATATTGCAATGGTTTCCTGCCGGTTGGCGACACTCACGTAAAGGAGCATTATCACCATCAAGTGGGCTGGAGTGTATAACGCTTCAGGGTCAAACGAACGATCAAACAGAAGTTTACACACGGGTGTGAGGCAGCTGAAAAAATAGTTCCACAATCGAGATGAATAGCGAAAACACGGATGGAAACCACAGTTTGCTACGATTTTTATGTCGGAACATCGACGAACACCACTGACCACTCGGTGAGTTTCATGGCTTTGAAAACGAACATTTAAGGTGATTTTAGGACAGATTTACACATGGCCATAGACAGCATTGTTAAGCCAGGCAGGGGAAAGCCAAATTCTCTCAAATTGTCAGAGAAGGAGCAGTCGTCAAGATTTTGGTCTTAACCACTCTATTTCATCATAAACAACCCAGGAATGGGGCTCAAAGTGCAAAATACAGGACTTCTCCTTTAATAATGCAAGAACACATACAATGAGACATTTGGGATTTTTCATTGGTGCTTTTACTGCACTGAGTCAAACCATTTACGTTCTCTTTTGTTGGCATATTAGCAAATTAGCTGTATTACTATGTCGAGGTTACAGACATTCTTGTGAGCCTCAATGGATTGTTTTATAACTTTCTACTAGCATCTGACACACTGTCCACCCTGGAAACCACCACTGAAAGTGCAGAGGGGAGGCTAACGCACCTAGCCATGCTACAACTGCTGCTGACTTAGCAGCTACAGGCAAACAAGGGAAGACCCGAAATCCCGCAATGTCTCAAGTGCAGCTCAGTTTTATACAACAGATAGGATTCACTGCTCTGTCACTTTTTGAGTTAAGAAGTCCTTAACCTGAAAAACGTTGAATACCTCTGCTCTAGGCATCCCTTTAGCGTCAGTTTTGGATGTGTCAGTTTCCGTGTCAATTTCCACTCACTACATGCTACAGCGTCTATTAAAGTAAACTTCTGGCTTCATTGGAAACGTAGGTTTCACCACTAAAACTATATTAAGCTTACGCCAGGGGTCCTCAGTGTTTTTCAGGCCATGGACCCATAACCTCAAAGAGAGATATATTCTATAGAACTGAGTTGCAACCGAGATAATTCTCTGAATATTTTCGCGTCTTTCTTTCTTTCGTTTGACTGTAGCTGCTCAGTAGGCAAGAGCAGTAGTAGCATGCTAGGTGCATTGGCACCTCTGCTTTTTTGCCTGTGCTTTCTAAGGCGGACAGTATTTTTAGAGTCTCTTGCTTGAAATGTTATAAAACGATCCATTGTGGCTCACAAGAATGTCCTTACACTTAGAATAATAATGCAGCAATTGATGGCTGTTTTAATTGTACATAAATGCTAGCTTACTAGTTCACCTCGCCATTACGGATAAGCGCTGCACAGTGATTTAGCATTAGCTAGCTTACATGATGGCACAAAGGTAACAGCTTATCACGAATGTTGTGTACTGTAAATTAAATAGGGTTTATTTGCAAATAGGTCAATCTGTCTCTACTGATCATATGTTGGAATCATGTTAATGTGTATTTTCAGATGTATTCTAAAAAAAAAAAAAAAAAAAATCAATTAAAACTTGTATTAAATTATCAAATAAATATTTTGCAGCCCCCCTGCAGTAACGCTGAGGTTCCCCTAGGGGTCACAAACCCACAGGTATGGAACTGGGGTTTACATAATAAAATTACTTGATTAGGTTTGGAAAACCCTGAAGACCATGTCATATAACATATGCCAGTGACTATGTTATGTGGTTGAAAAACTCGAGTTTGGACACAAACACTGGTCTTTTGTGGGTGTAATGCATCTTGTATAGACGCTGTAGAGTGTCTTATGTGTCAGCAACAGAAGCCAAGGGCAATGACCAAGCTGTTGTATTTGACACCTTCAGAATAAGAATGGGCTAATATGGGACATCTCTGGAGATGGGTCAAAGCCAAATGTCTCCTAGCGGGGGTTAATTATTCCTTTATGTTAATATTATACTGTGTTCTGGAAGCAATGGGAAGCCAATGAAGAGATGCTGAAACAGTGTTAATATGTTCTCTTCTTGTAGTGCCAGTTGAAAGCCTAGCAGCTGCAGTTTGGACTAATTGCAGATGATACATTGCTTTTTTACTGAGTAAAAATAGACCAAAATCTCTGGTGGTAAAGACAGTCATTTTATACACCTCAGTGCCTTCTCTAAAGGCCTCAGCATGATTTAAACAAAGAGCTTATCAGCATGTCCAACACTTGAAGAAGGGGTTCTGCATATGATATTTTTTGTTGACTTTGAAACCTGCTATCTGACAAGAACACCCACTTCAAGCAACAAATGTGTGATGGTGTGAACTCAGACTGGGTTTGAACTTTTCTCTCAAAGCGGAGGCAGTCGGCTTTGAATGGTTTATCTCCCTCTTCTAGATTCATTTTGTCATCCCGTCTTTTTTTTGTTTCAAGCAATAGGTAGTAGATGACAAGCAAAATTGTAACAGCCTTAAAACCACAAAGATAAGTATCTGACTACCAACTGCCATCTACTGCGCTGGGCTGATGCACTGAGTCAAACTGAGTCAAACTAAGCCTGCACATGTGTATAGAAAAAGGCGTCTCCCATTGTATTACCCTAGTGCATACTGGGAGGATTCCCAGCACACGTACCACATGTAACTTCAATCTCAAGATCAACACTCAGCCTAAAATATGAATGCTGTTCAACTCTCTACTTGTTTTGCCTTTATTTAAAAATTAGAGTGCACTGATATTCAAGAGAACTTCATCCAGAATGAACAAATCAGTCCTCAAGATGCTTTCAGTTTCATTCATTTATTCTAACTTATTCTTATTTATTAGGGACCATCAACCTGTCAATAGGGACTAAAGATGGAAATTAGCCTTAGGCTACAATCTTGTATATTTATATTTTTAAAATGTTTTATCAAGATACACTGTCCCTTTTCCTAAATAAAATAAACTTCAAACTTCAATTCAATTCAATTCAATGCAGTTCAGTTCAGTTCAATTTGATTCGATTCGGTTCAATTTAATTCCATTTAATTCAGGTCAACAGAACTTTATTTTTCCTGTGGGAAATTTTTTTGCCAGAGAATACTTCAAATTACAGTAACACAAAGTACAGTAACAACAATTTAATATTCACAACCAGTAACAACCAGAACAACCAGTGGGTTTCCCAGGTCAGGGTCACTCACTGGGCCCAGTTTTAAAAACAATAGAGTATTGGCTTCAAAGAACCAAATTAGCTGGATGAGAATAAACAGGATTATTGTAGCCTGATAACGGCATGTAAGCCTGAATTGGTTAAACCACATTTGAAGAACAGGGTTTCTTTATTTTCAGTTTAGTTGGACATTACCAGTGAATACAGTTAAACCATACGTGATGTTGGTTGTATGACTGGTGAGGTTCTCCCTGACGTGCAAAAGTTATAATTTTAAGCCTGCTTTATAAATTAAATCTTACTAAATACCAATGAAAAAGCAGCTTTACAAAAATGCCATATGTTCTGGCTTTGTTGGTTTTTTTAACAGTCAGAATCTATTCATTAAGTTTACTTCTTTTTGCTTACAGTGTTTCACACTGTTTTGTTGTACATCTTATTATGGATAACTAAAGGTAACTCATTATAACAAATACATAGCTGTGATTTTTACAACAAATTCTAAACTCAGAAATATATCATAACTCTTTTATTATAACCTAAGAAATTGATCCATTTCAATCAGCAGAATCTGTCACCTAACTTAAAGGTCACAGGTTTCGTTACAGTTGACACCTTCATGAGGTGACATCGCCCTGGGGTGTGGTGAGAAAAGCAATAGAGAGGAACATTTCCAGTCACAGTGTTATTGTGCTGTGACTTGTTATTGTGTCCACCAGCTCTGTGAAGGCAAGAACAGCCAGTGCTAAAAAAGCATGTCCTGTGTGTGTAGGTGTATTGAAATATCAAAGCAGGTGTGAATTATGATGTCATATCAGTATGGAGTAAAGTCTACAATGTCAGTGCTCAGTAACACTGACAGGCTTGTACTGACACCTGGCTAGTATACTATGACTGAAAAGATGTCAATATAAATTCATTCAAACTTTTATTTTTAGACTCGGGAAATCAATTAAAGGACACTCGTATTTTCAATGATGCCGAGCATGAACAAAGACATTAAAACAATCAATAAGCAAACAAAGAACCATCATGCAAAGCAGTTAAGACAGAAATGAAATCATACAAAACAACAATAGCAATACATGATCACTAAAAGTAGAAATACAGGATGATCAACATGTTATGGTGTAGATATATAGTTAAAAGCATTTACAGTTAATTAGGACAAGATCAGAAATAAGGCATTTAAACAGCCATAAGTGTGGCAAAGTGTCCAAGTTGAGGTCTCCATGTATAAGGTGCACTTTAAGAGAATGGCATTTTCCTAGTTCAATGTGAAGCAACAACCTATTCTGTGAGCGAGTACCAAGGTTATGTGAGGTCAGAGTTAAAGGGATGAAATATAGGGTGGAAGCGTTTGTATCAATGCTTTATAAATGAACAAATACCAATGTTGTTCCAACCTCACAGATGTGGCCAGCTGACCTTTAGGTAAAGGTGGCAGTGATGGGTGCTGTAAGAATCACCTGTTATGAACCTTAGGGTGAGTGGTAGACCAAGTCCAGTGATTTCAGTGTAGAGGCAGCAGCTTTTCCATATATAACAACCCCATAATCAAAAACAGACAACAATACAGATTTTTACTCTTCTTTTTCTGTGTACAATAGAAAAACAGTTCTTATTTCTGCGGAGAAAGCCAAGTATGATCCTCAATTTGGTAGTCAGAATGTCAACATGGTGCTTAAAATTAAGATTGTCGTCCATGTAAACTGAAAACAACACTGAACCCTGTGGGACACCTTAATGTAATATTTTAAAAAATTGACATGAACGTCACCCATTTTTACACATTGTAGACTATTCAAGAGGTAGTTCTCAAACCATCTGCTCACTTAAACAGAGCCATAACTTCACACCCATGGAGGAAGCAGAAGCACACAGATAATTTATTTGAATAAACTGAGTAATACTACTTTCTAAAAATACTCACGTTTACCCGAACCCCCAGCACCACCTCTACCAGTTCTCTAAAATGTTGTGACTACTTTTACATATTTACGTGATTTTCAAGTAAAGTAAATTATTGAAGTATTATCCTCAAAATTTATTAAATATCAAATGCCTTTATGAGTGACTCTTGAACTCTTAGACAACGATGATCTGGTTATAGGATGCTTTTGACGCTTTGCTCCATTTTCTTTCTTTGTAATGTCTGTAAATATGTACTTTGGACTCTGGTCTGGCCTCTTAATGATTTTATGGTGTCTAGTACGCCAGTGCAGGCTGGGCATAACTGTTTGCGTGACACAATAATTTAAAAAAAATCATCGACCCACTGAGGGCTGGGTTCAAAATCACAGCAAAAATCAAAGTAAAAAATTGAAATCACACTCATAATGTGACTCAGTAGTGTGTATGGCCCCCCGTGTGCCTGTATGTACTCCCAACATGGCATGCTCCTGATGAGTCGGCAGATGGTGTCCTGGGGTTTCTCCTCCTAGACCTGGATCAAGGCATCAGTGCCCTCCTAGACAGCCTGTGGCGGTACTCGGTGGAGTTGGATGCACTGATATATAACGTCCCATAGGTGCTCATTGGATTTAGGTCAGAGGAGTGAGAGGGCCAGTCAATGGCATTAATGCCTTCATCACCCAGTAACTGCCTACACACTCTGGTCACATGAGGCCGGGCAATGTCCTGCACTAGGAGGAACCCAGGGCCCACTGCACCAGCGTAAGGTCTGACAGTCGTTCTGAGGATCTCATCATATAATATGGAGGTCTGTGCAACCCTCCAAGGATATGCCTCCCCAGTCCTTCACGTCTCCAGACTGTCACATATGCTCATAGTAAACCTGCTCTCATCTGTGAAGAGAACAGGGTGCCAGTGGCGGACCTGCCAATTCTGGTGTTCTCTACCAATACCAATACCAATCAAGCTGCACGGTGCTGGGCTGTGAGCACAGGTCCCACCAGATGATGCCATGCTCTCATGCCACCCTCATGCAGTGTGTTTCTGACAGTCTGGTCAGAAACATGCATACCTGTAGCCTGCTGGAGGTCATTCCACCTCCACCTGACATTTCCTTGTACTTTACATTAGCATTTCCATTTAATTCTGCTACTTATTCTTCATTTCAGACAGAATACATGTACTTTTTACTCAACTGCATTTCGACAACCTTCTTCCTATATTCTCCCATATTCTAGATGTCTCTCTTGCTGGTTCTCATTGTTGTGTTGCAGGAACTAAGAAGAGGTTCTTCTTCTTTCTCCTGACAACCTTGTCTTTTCACTTTACAAAGAAGCTTTGCATTACGATCATATGGTTCCCATTGGCTTGTGTCCTGTACACCATGTATAATAATATACAACACTGAAAAGGGTCTCTTTGATAAATGTACTTTTGATTCTTGTACATTTTACTATATTTTGCTTAGGTTAAACTAACCTGTAACAGTGTATTTTTCCATAGTGGGATTGCAGCTTAAAGGATCTGAACTTCCTCCATCACTGATTAACAGTAGGGGTCATTCTAAGTTAAGTCAGACAATGAACGCAGGACATGGAATTGAGTGCTTGTTATTATGTTCAAATACTTCAGAGTTACTTGTCCTTAGTTGCCCTTCCTGAGGATTCTGTCATTTTTTTCTCCATTAAAAGTTTTTTTGGGTGAGTTTTTTCCTTATCTGCTGTGAGGGTCCAAGGACAGAGGAATGTCATATGCTGTAAAGCCCTCTGAGGCAATGTGTGAATTGTGATATTGGGCTTTATAAATAAAAATTGAATTGAACTGAAATTTGACATGACCCATTTGAGACTATAAAGTCTATAAATGAGTCATAAAGTATGTTTGGTCATTCATAAAAGGGACACTCTAGCCAGCAATACCACACTGTCCCAGCAGATGGCCCTTTCTACCACTGTTTTCAGTCTATCAGACAAACCCTCAGTGCAATGTTTTGTTGTTTAACTGCACATTTAAAGGGTCTCATTTACAAAACACTGCATTTATTTAGAAGTAGAAAATGTGTTACTAAATGTTTAAAAAGACAGAAAATTACTCTTAAAGCAATAGTTGATAACTTTTTACCATATTTGCTGACACTGTCAGTACATCCACACAGTTGTACATAAGACAGATAACCTCTGAAAAAAATGAGGTTCCTCTTCCCACTCCTTGTGTTTCTAGTGGCAATCTCTAAAATCAAACTATGGTGCACAGAAAACAACCAATCAGAGCTGAGGAGTCTGTAACGCAGCTGTCAGTCATGTCAATCACTGGTTGTGAACTGCAGTCGAACCAGGCAGCGCTGATCATGAATCAAGATTCTGTTACTGCACTGCATATTTCTCACCTTTGATGTTTTCGGAAATAAATTTCAGTGTACCTTTTAGTTGTCAAATAGGAAAATTTCCTCTGGCTGGTGGACAACGAGGGGCGGCACGGTGGTGTGGTGGTTAGCACTGTCGCCTCACAGCAAGAGGGTTCCTGGTTCGATCCCGGGTGCGGGAGCCCATCTGTGTGGAGTTTGCATGTTCTCCCCGTGTCAGCGTGGGTTCTCTCCGGGTACTCCGGCTTCCTCCCACAGTCCAAAGACATGCAGGTTGGGGATAGGTTAATTGATTACTCTAAATTGCCCGTAGGTGTGAATGTGAGCGTGAATGGTTGTCTGTCTCTATGTGTCAGCCCTGTGATAGTCTGGTGACCTGTCCAGGGTGTACCCTGCCTCTCGCCCAATGTCAGCTGGGATAGGCTCCAGCCCCCCCGCGACCCTCAAGAGGATAAGCGGTTAGGAAATGGATGGATGGATGGATGGTGGACAATGCCTCATTTTTGGCTCAACTGTATCAAACATGGCAGCCAGGTCACAAACGTTCTTATTTTACAGCCAAACAGTACACTAAAATATGTTTCTGAAAACATCTGAGAGAAATAGGCAATGCAGTAACAAAATCTTGATTCATATTTCATCAGCACTGTCTAGTTCAACAGTTTGACCACAGTTTACAAAAGTGATTGGCATGATTGACAGTTGCAGTAGAGACTCCTGGTTTGGATTGGTTGTTTTCATTTATAGAAGCACTATAAGGAGGCAACTGATTTTTTTCTTATCCGTCTCATGTACTACTGTGTGGATGTACAGTTTCAGCAAATATGGCAAACAGTTATTTTTATAGTTAAGTTACTTACTAAAGCTTTAATGGTTGGTTCAACCAAATTATACAAAAGCATTCTCACACTTCTGCCTTCAGCCCATAACAATGAAGGTAAATGGAACAGTGGCATGCAAAAGTTTGGGCACCCTTGGTCAAAATTTTATTTACTGTCAGTAGTTAAGTAAGTAGGAGATGAGCTGTTCTCCAAAAGTCATGAAGTTAAAGATGAAACGCTTCTCCAATATTTTAAGCAGGATTACTTTTTAATTTCAATCTTTTACAGTTTCAAAATAAGATAAAAAGGAAAAGGGCCTGAAGCAAAAGGGCACCCTGCATAGTAAGTACTTAACAGCACCTCCTTTGGAAAGAATCACAGCTTCTAAACACTTTTTGTAACCAGCTAAGCGTCTTTTAATTCTTTCATTCTTTAATACTTTAAAGCTACAGTGTGTAATATTTATGGGGACTTATGGACAAAAATGGAATTTATTATTCCTAAGTATGTTATTTATTATCATCAATCAACTAAAGGTCATCATCTTTATGTTTGTCTTACCTTAGAAATCGCCATTTATAGTTACATATGCGTGGGTAGCCTTCCGGGGACAACCGCCATCTTGCACCGCCATATTGACTACGGCAGCGCAGAGCGGACAAAATACGCTAAAAGCGACTCTTGTGACGCCCATAGCGCTCTTACGTAGACGCCGCAGCGTAAACACGGAAGTTGAAGATGGCGACAGACGCGGGTTATTACAAACAAGAAGAAGAAGAAGAAGAAGTTATTACTGGCAGAGTGTCTGGCGTTGTGAAGCCAAATAGCCAGAGTAATGGAGGATCACACATACTTTGTACCAGAAGGAAAAGCCGTGGACAGCGAACCCTCTTCATCTAAGAAGCGGAGACGCGAGGAGGCTAAACGCCAGCGTGACAAGAAACAGCAAAAAACACGAGTCAACATCGGCACAGCGTTCACGCGATGGAAATCCCTAAAGGAGGACAAAGGGTTTCAAAGTGAAGCTCAAGTTGCTTGTTTTCTGCTGGACAGGTAATTCATCCTACACACATACTTGCAGTTTATTGTGAGATCGCTTCAGCTAACAAAACAACAGCCACGGTTGTACGCCATGATCCTACATACTTGCAGTTTATTGTGAGATCGCTTCAGCTAACAAAACAACAGCCACGGTTGTACGCCATGATCCTACAAACATACTTGATGTTTATTGTGAGATCGCTCTAGCTAACAATATAACACAGCCATGGGCATAACGCTGGTTACTCACACAACTACCCCCCCCCGCCCCGTGTTTCTGTCGTTAGTACCTATTTATTGCCATGACTGTAAGTTTGCAAGTATTCACCAACCATATGGTCAAAATATCAGGTGGCATTACTGAGATAACGCCACCGCTACAGATAATCGTCACTTACAGAAGTGTTTCAGTTGTATATGTGACACATAAATACATCTGCATGTTAGTGAGCGGACATGCAGCTGTTTTGATTCAGCTGTATTTACACTTGCCGTTGACTGCTGGTTTATGGTATATACAGGTATGATACAATGTTGTATGTCTATGTGAGCCATTCCTCTCAGCGCCATATAATGTAACAGTAATTATCTCTTACATGAAAGTTATATTCTACGGAGACTAAAGAAATACTGTTTATAAAATTGTCTATGTAAACAAACCTCATCGTTTGACAAACTAGTCGATGCGGACGTTGCGGTAGCCATTTTGTCCTCTGACGGCCACCGTATTTTCGGAGAGGGAGGGGCGGTGTGGGGGAAGGTTCACTCGGTTGCAATCTGCAGTCTGACCATTAGATGTCACTGAAAATTACACACTGTAGCTTTAATTTTTGCCTATTCTTCCTCTTTCTTTTGAGGTAGTCCATTGTGGATTTCGAGGTGTGTTTGGGATCACTGACCTGTTGTAGAAGCCATCCTCTCTTTATCTTCAGCTTTTTTACAAATGGTGTGATGTTTGCTTCCAGAATTTGCTGGAACTTAACTAAATCCATTCTTCCCTCTACCTGTGAAATGTTCCCTGTGCCACTGGCTGCAACACAAGCCAAAAACATGATTGAGTCACCCCCATGTTTAACAATTTGATAGGTGCTCTTTTCATGAAACTCTGTACCCTTTTTTTGTCCAAACATACCTTTGCTCATTGTGTCTAAAAAGTTCTCTTTTAACTTCAGTCCACAGGACTTGATTCCAAAAAGCATCAGACTTGTTTAGATGTTCCTTTGCAAACTTCTGCAATTTTGTGGTGAGGACACAGGAAAGGTTTTCTTCTAATGAGTCTTTCATGAAGGTCATATTTGTACAGGTGTCGCTGCACAGTAGAACAGTGCACCACCACTCCAGAGTCTGATACATCTTCCTGCAGGTCTTTTGCATTCAAACAGGAGTTTTGATTTGCCTTTCTAACAATCCTACAAGCAGCTCTCTCAGGCAGTTTTCTTGGTCTTCCAGACCTCAACAGTTCCTATTAACTGCCATTTCTTAATTACATTATGCACTGAGGAAACAGCTACCTGAAAACACTTTGCTATCTTCTTATAGCCTTCTCCTGCTTTGTGGGCATCAGTTATTTTAGCTTTCAGAGAGCTAGGCAGCTGTTTAGAGGAGCCCATGGCTGCTGATTGTTGGGACAAGGTTTCAGGAGTCAGAATATTTATAAAGCTTTGAAATTTGCATCATGTGATCTTTCGATGACTGTGAAACAAGCCATAGTCCTAACAAGTTAATCAAGGTCTGAGACCCTGGTAAAAGTTATCTGAAGGCTTAAATGTCTTGGGGTGCCCAAACTTTTGCATGGTGCTCCTTTACCTTTTTTCACTCTAAAATTGCACAAAAACAAAAATAATACATTACTCTTGCTTAAAATGTTGAAAAACATGTTTCATCTTCATGCCTTTTGGAGATCAGTTCATCTTCTACTTACTTAATGATTCACAGCAAAAATTTTGACCAAAGGTGCACAAACTTTTGCATGCTACTATATTTGCTTGCTTTGCAGAGAAATTATATTTAAAATTTCAAAAGCAGTGTCATTCCAGAAGCAATGTCCTGTTTTCTCCATAAAATATGCTGTCCAGTGTTTTATATGGAACTACATTCTGCCAAGGAAATAGTCCCTGTTGGCAGTCTGTTGTGGCTTATCCAAGATTTTAGGAGAATGAACCCTTGAAAATATGACAAATGTTTCCTTGACCTTAAAAAATTGTGATTAGTGGTTACCTTCTGGGGGAAAAGAGTTCACAACAAACCATGTTTCACTTCAGATTATATAAATATTTATTTCTTTCATTTCAGCTCTGGTATATCCACATGCATGCTAAACATGGTGGTATAGAAGTTCTCCTTTAGTGTGTAGAACTCATTCTATGTAGTCTGAAAACAGTCTGTATCAAAGATAGTTAGCCTAAGTAGTTACTTGTTCGAGAATTCCTTTACAAGACACACATCCCTCCTACCATAAACTGTCCTTCGTTTTGTTCCACAAGCTCAGTAGGTTTGAATAAAACAGTCTTTACAACACAGTTAAAGATCTCCGGTGTTAATACTCCCTGGTATCTGCCGTAGATATTTCTTTTTACATATTGTAGGTGTATGTGTACAGGTCAAACAGAGTTTAACATGCTCCTCCACTGTGGGAGAGCTGAGAGGCTGAGAGAGTGGGAGCAGGCTGAAGAGAGAGCAGCTTTCCTGAGAGACGACAGCGAGAGAGGCCACAGTTACATCCAGGGTTCCTGCACTGTTTTCCTGCCAAACATCTGTTACTGGAGCTGAGGAATCATTCTGGGTGTGGAATGCCATCAGTGATCTACACAGTAGGGCAATATAACCATCAACAAAATACAGAGAGGCAGTTGTCCACGTCCTAGACAGTATTTAGGTGAGGATAGCAGCTTCGGTGAAGGTAAAAGCAGAGAATATCCAGTATTATAAAATTTGGCATTTCTGTTATTAGTTATGTTCATTCAGTCATAACAGGCCACCAGATTAGTATCGGAAAGGTTAGACTGGTGTATTCCCTATGTCTGCACAATACATGTTGGCAGGACTATTTCTGAAATTTGGACATGGCCAGGCTGTTTCCCCCTGCTTCCAGTCTCTATGCCTGCCTAGTGAAGGTAATAGATTTTGTCTCCTTTTTCCATTATCTTCTATATCTTGGACAATGTTGTGATATTACACTGTGTCCCCTCTCTGAGATATTTCAAAATATATTTTAACATTGTCTATGTGTCACTTTTTGTTTTCTATTATGCTGACTTGTTTTATGACAAAGTGTATTGTCACATTAAAAGCTTTAATCTAAATTATTTTGATTGTTTGGTTGTACTTGATGTAAGCATGATGTAACAGCCCAGCAGCCAGAGGAAAATATAAGCACTGAACGTTTCAGCAAATCACAAAGATGTTACATTTTGTATGTTTCATATGCATCACATCAATGTTTCAACAGTGTATTACATAAGCTCACTTTGTCATTGGGAGGTGGAGGGGATGGTGTGACACCCAGGCAAGATGTCTGCTAAGCTGCATACCACTGTTCCTCAACAGCAAAACCAGTTGTTTATTAATGAGATAGCATCGCTGCTTTTCCTGCTGACATAGTGCTACAAAAATCAGTTGTTTTTTTACCTAGACATTACTGAGTTTCCTGCTGGAATTGTGACATGAAACACGGATTTCTTTCAATGAGACATTGCCGCATTTTCTACCAGGATAGTGCCAAGAAAATATTTACTGAGACATTGCTCTGTTTCTTGCCAGGCTAGTGCCACAACAATCTATTGTTTTTTTGTTTTTTTTTTACAGAGACACTGCACCGTTTCTTGCCAGGATAGTGCTACAAGTATCTGTTGTTTTTTACCGAGACATCACTAAGTTTCCTGCCGGAATAGTGCCACAAAAATCAGTTGTTATTTACTGAAACATCACTGCGTTTCTTGTTAGAATAGCGCCATGAAAATTTGTTTTAGTTTAAGTTTCCTGCTGCAATAGTGCCACAAAAAGACGTTGTTTTTAAAAAAAAAACATGAATGCATTTTATGCCAGGATGGCGCCATGGAAATTTGTTGTTTTTTTACTAAGACATCACTCTATTTCTTGCCAGGATAGTGCCACAATTTTTTTTTTTTTTTTACCAAGACATTGCTGTGTTTCTTGCTGGGATAGTACTACAAAAACTGGGTATTTTAGGCCACAACGTGATCTTTTTCTAACCACAAACAAGTGGTTTTCAGGCCTAAATCTAACAACATTTTAACCACAGCATTGTTGAAACGTAAAGCTTTACCTGTGGTTTGCAGAAACATACAATACCAACATTAATTCTGGAGACTGGGCTGGATGCAATCAGCTTTATACTCACATAGACCTTTAGGTCCCTTTGTCATGTTTGCTGGGTGAATGCTTTAACATTGCCTATTCACTTCTAATTACCACTTGGGAGGTGTCATGGTGTTACAGAGCACAGACACTCTCTGCTTTCCCCTTCATCTACAAAACCATTACATTTCAGTTAAAACCTATTTTGCACAATAACAAATATAATGGTTCAAATATGTTTTTATAACCGGGACATCACTTTGTTTCTGAGACTTCCTGTCCTTTCCACATGTGTAGGAACCCTGTAAATATAGTCAACAATAAGGAAACAAACAACAGTTTAAGATTTGTCACAGCACTCAGCAATCTAAAGGAACATGTGTACTAACACACTGAGAGGTAAGATCTCTTCCCTGTACACGTTAGCAGCTATTTACAGATCACAAAACCATGGGGACAAGCCATGTTAGTGAGATACCATATATATACAAGATGGGCTCGCTCTGTTTCAGAGTTCTAGGTAAAGAAGTTTCAAATTCCTTTGAAATCATTGTGTATCAGCAAGTTTGCACAAGAAACTTGTAAGAACTGTAAATGCATATTGACTCTCAGGTTTCATAACACAGCATCATCAATTCATGCATAGAAGAACTAGACTGAGAACACAATGGCTACATAACATACTGAGAAAGATCACAGGTGTTTATGAAATATTAAAATCACATTTTTAAAAAGATGCTAAAATAAAAACAAAGCCTGCAGGGAGAACTCAGTGAATTAGGGAGAATTTACTGATAAGTAATCAAGGATATTCATGGAGATCTATGGAGCTGATAGAAATACTTAGTCATAGCTCAATGGCATTAGATAGCTGTCTGTATTCTGCTCTATTACCACAGGATGTTATATTCAGTTTGTGTGCCTGCTACCCATCAGAAGTACTTCTGAGTTCTTCCATATTGGCTGATTGTATTTTTGTAAATGAAAACAGAAAAAAAGAGTGATGACATAAAAAAAAGAAAAGGATGTGGCTGTAGAATGGGAGGCATTGGTCCCAGATGCAGTCCTGGTTCACACAAGAAACCTGCACTGATGTCCTTTAAATGTCCATTAACTCCATGTACCTTACACTCTCCATCCTGTCCATTAAAAAGGTTGGACTGAACACAGCAGTGTATGTGGAGTGTGTGTAAATTCAACGATTTGTACACACAAATGCTGTATTCAGAGTGTGAATGTCCAGGCTCACTTGTGGAACCTTTGAAGGTAAAGGGTGGAGTCGTCAAACAGCGGGTTCTTCACCTCCATTTCCCCTGTCTGAAGATAGACAGAGAGAGGAATATAGCTCGTTATCAGAAATGAATTGTTTTTGCTGCTAGGGTTAGGGTCTGGGTGATATGGCCCTAAAATAATATCACAATATTTCAGGGGTATAAACAGTTTGTCTTCAAATATTCAGTAAAAACTAAAAAAAATGATCTCTCATTTAGTTTGTAAACGACAACAACAACTGTGTGTATGTGATAACTGAGTGATGTGTGAGATTCAGATTCTGTATGCAATATTAATAATACAAGACAATAAAATCTACCACTATTGACACATTAAACAGCTCCCAAATACAAAAAAATGTACCCTGGGATCTATACAAATAAATCAACAGGCAATTTCCTTCTCTTTTAGCAAAATCCTAAAAGATTGAGTTTTTTTTTCCACCTGGACCTTTATGCTCTGTCATGTCTCCTCTAATCATCACACAGTGACCTGTGACAGGCTGTTATGCTACCATAATTATTGCACATTCACATATATGTAGTTTTTTGTTGAGCTGGGAGCATCATGTGGGTTTACATTACTGACGATTTATGACATAATCACTTGATAACACCGACACCATCCGAGAAGTCTGGGGCTGATCATAAAAACATTCAGGATGCCAAAGTTTATTTCACACTACTGAAGCTGCTCCTCTTTTTGGAACCACCATGGAGTCTGTAATTATTTCACTTTCAGCCATGCTTGTTGTTGCCATGGGTAACAGTATGATGTCAAAAAGTCGAGTTGTTCAAGTTCATTAGTCAACAAGTCGCAATATTGTGAGTATCACAATATGATTTTTTCATATCCTATTTTAAATGATACCAGTATTATAGTGAACAAGATGATGTGACACACCCCTAGCTAGGGTTATGATTATGTTCAGGTTGTGTTTGAACACAAGAAATTAGAATGTGTGGATCCGTGGCACATGCTAAGCAGACCAAAATGACAGCACTTCCAGAATAGGGATTAATGAAGATATTAATGGTGACACTATTACAGTGGTAATGGTATCATTACAGCGGTAATGGTATCACCCTTCAAAAGGTACCCAGCTCCAGCTTTGAACCAGCTTTGAGGCACAGCCGTAACTCACTTCCATTAAATCTGCATTTAATGATCTCTTTAGTCACCTGGGGACAGCAACTCAAGCTGTAAACAAACCAGTTAGAATTACAAAAGTACCAATCATGTAATTTAAAGCTGGCCAGGTGGGGCAGCAGAACTACCGTAAAACACAACACCTTGAATGCTGCCTTCTACAGTTCTCATGTTGGCAAAAATTTGCCCATTTACCAGTTTGTACGAACAGCAGAGACAAAGCAACATGAGCATGATTAGGAGTTTCCACCTGATGAATGTAAGACCAGCCTTGCTGGTTTTACACATAACTGGCCCAGGTAGCCAAAATAACATGGACCAGCATAGGCCCAAACTTGGCACGCCAGAAAAAATAAGTAAGGCCACGTTTGGTTGCCTGACTCGGATGAATGACGTCTCAGATTCGGGCCAAATAAACTGGCCCACTGCCATCATTGGAAACACTGTCTGCTGTTTGGTGTTGGGTTGATATTGTACGGCGTTTTTATAATGGCTTTTTCACAGCACTGCCTGCTGCTGTTGAAAATGAGGTTCTTAAGAGCTGAGGCTGTGAGACAGAAAATTTTAAAAAGTTAGCTTAAAGAAGTTTAAATGCTCTGTAGAGCTGAGGGGGACTGCAGAGTTGGTGATCATTTTTCTGTGTTTTTTTTTACTATGAGCGACACCTCACACATTAAAAAAGATTATATGAACCACTGGTAAAATAAAAATATATTAATGATGCAGCTTCAAATTTAAGAAATACTATGACTTTAATGTACGATATGCAGTTACAATCATTTTATTCCTGAATTCTGGTTTAGGGCTTCCTACTGACAACACTGACTCAGCACTGTGGATGATTATGCTGATCTGATGAAATACACAGTGTAACTCCCAATAAAAGTTGAGTTAATAATGCAGAGTTTACTCACAGGTGCCAATCCAGGACACTCATACACTGTGAAATCTCCGTCCTCATTCTCCTCATCTGTCGATGCTCCTGAGTCAGGAACTTTTGGCTCATCTCTGTGTCTGCAGAGGTCACACACACACACAGTCATAAAATATTCAGAGGATAACACAGATTTGACGAGGCAGAAAGGGCAAGTGGGGACAAGAGGCACGGGGCGGAAGGCACACATGCCCAGGAGAGATGAGCCCGTGCAGACTAGGAGGGCGACTCACTTCTCCAGGGAGAGCATCTGCTGCTTCTGGTGCTGGTAGTGGTACATCTGAGCACTGTGGGCCAGCTTCTTGTCCCCAGGCTGGAACACACAGAGGGGCAGAGGGGACATGAGACAGTCAGTGGTATTTGTCCACATCCAGTCACACGGGCACACTGACATTGACTTAACAGGTTGGGTCCATTCTGCACGTGTTCAGGTTCTGATACCGCTGAAAGAATTGCTGCGTTTGTCCTTTTGGGCTGCTAGACGCATAAATTAGCTTGCTGTTAAAAGCTGTTGCTACAGCAAGGTGTCCAACATTAACCCCAAAAAGCATAAATTGAGATGTTATAATATGCTGGATTAATTAAGATGTTCTCTTACAAGAGCTCTGCAGAGTTTTAAAATGACACCACATAGATTAAGGTCCAAATTCTGTAGCAGCTATATGGACAACAGTTTAACTTTTAGTTTGGCACTGTATTCCCAGGTTTGTGTAAGCCATTATACGGTTCACTCAACATCACAATGCTTTGGGTAGTGATGTATTACTGAAAAATATTACAGTAGTGCCACTAAAGAGCATTTAACTTAGATTAAGCTAAAAAAAAAAAAAAAAGAAGTCAAGAACACAACTTACATTTTTTTCTAATGGAGAAATATCAATATGTAGATATATGTAAACTAGTGGTTTATGATACAATCAATTACTACATTTACTGCTATTGCTATCAAAGACATTACAATTTATAAGAAATACCTTTTTTTGGTTAGCATTACAAACACCCAACATAATATTTAAAGCTGCATTAATTCATTTGTTTTCACTACTTGGGGGCAGCGGAACGAGCTGTGAACACAACATGAGAACTTTAATTGGGTGATAATTCTCTCTGATTCGTCACTGCAGCCGACCCCTTTCTCATTACACATTTGATCCATTGTTTAGCTTTCAAGATCTTGAATTAATTGACAGTTGAGAGTAGTTTTCTGTATACAAACATTGACACTAAACTAAATGTAACATGTTTTGACTGGAAATCTAAAGAAGTGCCTAAGGTGCCATACACAAGCTGCGTTTTTTGTGCCCTCAAATCCATTTTTTTTTTTTTTTTTTTTTTTAATATAGATGTGCGGCAGGTGCACTGAAACGCCAGAGCGATGTCGTCATGGCATGCATGTTCCCACACCTCTATTTTTCAGGGCGCAATGGTTGCCCCGAGATGAACAGCGCACACTGCAATAACACTTAATGCTAAAGGACTAGATTCTCACCAATACAAGTTGTTGATAGCTGATATCAATAAAAGTATTTTCTTGATTGAAACAGAACTGAAACAGTTGGGAAACTAATTAATTAGTTGACTGACAGGATATTAATTTTGGCAACTGATACATTGTTTGTTTCAAACAAAATTGCCTAGAATTATTTGTTTCCAGCTGCTTAAATATTAATATTGACTAGTTTCCTTAGACTCCTATGATAGTAAACAATATCTTTGTTTTAGACTGCTGGTCAGACATAATGAGAACAGGCACTTTTCTGACATTTCATGGACCAAGTAACGGATTTAACTGAGTAAGTAACTGGCAGTTTACTCATATCTTTGCTGCATTCTGTAAACATCAGTCTGTGATAAATATGAAGGAGAAGTTGATCATTTTAGGGCAGAGCTGCCTGAGCTTTACATCTGTCCCTCTGACAATGGGCCCACACACAAACAGTGCCTGGAAGAAGATCAGCTCTGCACTCAGGATTTCGGGTAGGCTATAATATGGTGCTTGTTGAGCTTAGCCACCTCAGACGTAACCTGTAACCTGTAACCGCACTCTTGAAAGCTGGCACAATGAAGGCACAAGAGTAGCACCCAGCACCTGACCTGGTGTTATCCAGGTGGTTAAAGACGCAGCACCTTACTGTGTTTTTTCCCCACCTGTGCATGTCCTCTGAGTAAGGCTCAGTACTAATACACCCCTTACCCCTACACTTAGCCTTTACCTCTTCATTTTGTGTGTTCACATCTAAAGTTATGGCGTCCTGATTCTTGCTGGGATAGAGGGGTAGGGTGAAGTGTCAGGGCTACATGGCCCTCCAGTTGGAGGTTTTTCAGAGGCACACTTCAAACTCAGTGTTATGAGAAGTCATCACCAACATGGCTGCACAAACAACATTAGAAACCCACAAATGTATTTTCTTTGTCAATAAAAATTGAAAAATTACAGCAACCATCATACTATGTTAGTTTAAAATCATTTCAGTGTATATTGGTCCTTTTCTTTATAACAAGCATAACGAAAAATCACTAGTCATACGCTGATGTCTCAGTAGCTAACTAGCTAACCACATAAATGTTGACTGGGTCTGTTCCGAGGGACAGAGGGGCACTGGAAAACAAAGGGTGGGGGAAAATATAAAAACTGGCATTGGGCCCCAAGTTTCTTTCCTTGTAACACTGCAGAGACTTTCTACTTACCAAATTGTCAAAGGCTTGAGCTTTCATCAGTCTATATGCAGGGTAGTCCACCTTCTCTGTCAGACGCACACCTTTCTGCAATCTGTGGAGGAAAAAAAAGGTTGATTAGAATAAAGAGGTATACAAAACTTGATTTCTTGGGGTTTAGACAGCATTTGGAATTGTTTGGCATCGCTGTATCTTTGTGATATTACCAGTGACTGATGCAAAAGTTGGACATTTTAGAACTGTGTATAATAAAACCTCCCAGCATCAATCTTTTAAAGTCAATAAGTTTTCCAAAATATGTTACATACAAAACCAATAATTCCCAATATTTCACTAATGATTTCAACTTCCTTTTTGTGGTTTACAGAATCTTGTATTTCATTTGATCAAAGTGATAACCTGACTTACATCCACATTGAGATGTTTATTCTTTTTTGGGGGGGGGGGTATTTTTCTTTTTCTAGGAAATGTAGAATATCTCTGCTTCACAACATTATGAATGTGCAACACTAAATCAGTGGAACACCCCTTAAATAACACTCAATGTTAAAAGTCTAGATTCTCACCAAGTTTTTGATAGCTGATATCAATAAAAGTATTTTCTTGATTGAAACAGAGCTGAAACAGTTGGGAAACTAATTAATTAGTTGACTGACAGGATATTAATTTTGGCAACTGATAAATTGTCTACAATTATTTGGTTCCAGCTGCTTAAATATTAATATTGACTAGTTTCCTTAGACTCCTATGATAGTAAACAATATCTTTGTTTTAGACTGCTGGTCAGACATAATGAGAACAGGCACTTTTCTGACATTTCATAGACCAAGTAATGGATTTAACTGAGTAAGTACTTGGCAGTTTACTCAGCAATAAAAAAGTATCTGTTGTTGCAGACTTAAATTAAAGTTTTCTGAACTTTAAATCAATAATCAACATGTATTTTATAATCTTAATGCCTTAAATCGTATAGGGAAACTTTGGTATTTTTCAACCTGGACCCTATTTTCCCATGTTTTTGTGTTGAAGTGATGAATAGGAACAACAATTTTTGAAATTGGTCCTGTACTGAGAGAGGGTGCTGCAACCGCAGCTGTGGCACAGGCTACAATGTAAGCACTCAGAGCATACAGCACTGTCAATGTATGTTCACTGAAAGTGTTGGTTTTTGCCTCTGACAGGCTCAGATTGTTGAAATGAGTGTCTGACGTTATAACAGCAAACATTTTTTACACAGAAATAAAATGTTTTTCTTTACCTCTCACTGATCCAATGTGGTTGTTATTGTGTGCAACCAAGTCTTGTTGTCAGTGTAAAGCAGAGCAATAATTCAATGCTGGTAACAGCTGGTAGATTTTTTTCTTGAAACATTTTGTAATTTTTTTTTTCTCAAAACATTAGAACTTTATTGTTGCATTCTCAGCGAACATAGATATGTGGAATATGTTTTGAATATGCAGAAAGTTTTGAACATGAGCATAAGTCTTTTTGACACACATATGAACCAAATGTTCACCAAAAACCAGGGAGGGGCTGATACATTTATTTAAAAGAAATAATTTATCACTGATGTGAATAGGTGCAACAAACAGATTAAAAGAGGTTACTTTTCCCAAACAGAAGACAAAAATGAGGATCAAAGAGTAAACTATGCCTCCCTGTGTGTTGACTCAGCAGAGATACCATTAATGTTTGAAAGCCTTACTGGATTATGTTTCAATTTATATAATTTTTTATTATTTTTATTTTCATATGTCACCATGGTACCAGAATTTTGTTTTTCTTTACATAAATAAAAACATTTCCACCATAGATTGGTGCATAAAACCACACCAGAATGCAGGAAATGAAGTGTTCGATGCTTAAAATGTTATGGGCCAGGACCCCCAAACCCCTGCTCTAACCTATGCCCTTGAAAATGGGATCCAGGTTGAAAAGTTTCCCTTCAGTACTGACAGAAAAAACAGTAATTCCACAGGCTTTATCATCAAATCCTTGAAGGGACAGACATGATGTTTTGAATCACAGTCTCATGCAGTAGTAGTGTAAAAAGGGAGGCAGAAATATCTTACCTGACCCAAAAGGCCCCTGCTACGATCAAAGCCAGCGAACCTGCTGCAATGAAGACGCTGCTCATGACTGTAAAGAAAAACATACACACAGAGAGGAAGAGGGAACGCTGTGAAGATCTGTGCGCGTTAAAGGAAGACATGATGCCTAACTGAAAGCTCACAAACTGTGTTTGAAGCAGAGTGTTGAGCTCAAAGAAGAGCTACTGAAATTAAACGAGTGTCGCTGTGTCAGTTTAGGCCCTGCAGCAGCAACAGTGAAAATAGCATTGATAACACTAATTGAGTGAGGCAGAACTAACTGCCAGTAACATACCACTTCTGTTCTGTGCAACCCCCATAGTGAATCTGAGGTCAGTCCCGAGACTTCAGAGCACGCAATGCTGACGAACACAGATGTTATTTTACCCATCTGATCTGAAGTTTTTGAAGCTGAAATTGTATTTCCCTGAAAGAAAATAAGAGCTGTTCAAATTGATTCCTGCTGCTGCCACAGTCAATTACCGGGAAATACAAATAAAAATAATAAAACATCTGGTATTTCCCAAGAATTTTTGGTGAAACTCCTGAGTGGAAATATTTGTCCATTATTTAAATGCCATTGTTATGGTGGTGCAGCTGAACTGAAAAATGGTAAAAGGATAAACTAAAACAGTGTTTCGCAAATGGGGGTACGGGTACTCTAACGGGCTCTCTGGAGTACTGCAGATGGGTATGTAAGATTTATTTAAAATAATGTTAATTTAAAAAGATGTGCATTATTCCTGAGATAATTTTATAATAGTAAGTAATACACAGTGGCATGCAAAAGTTTAGGCACCTCTTGTCAAAATTTTGTTTACTGTAAGTAGTTAATTAGGTAGAAGATGAACGGATTTTCAAAAAGCATTAAGTGAAAGATAAAAAATGCTTTTCAACATTTTAAGCAAGATTAGTGTATTACTTTTGTTTTGTACAACTTTAGAGTGAAAAAAAGGAAAGGAGCACCATGCAAAAGTTTGGGCACCCCAAGACATTTGAGCTCTCAGACAACTTTTTACCAGGGTCTCAGACCATAATTAGCTTGTTAGGGCTATGGCTTGTTCACAATCATCATTAAGAAAGGCCAGGTGATGCAAATTCAAAGCTTTATAAATACTCTGATTCTTTAAACCTTGTCCCAACAATCAGCAGCCATGGGCTCCTCTAAACAGCTGCCTAGCACTCTGGAAACTAAAATAACTGATGCCCACAAAGCAGGTGAAGATTATAAGAAGATAGCAAAGTGTTTTCGGGTAGCTGTTTCCTCAGTTCATAATGTAATTAAGAAATGGCAGCTAACAGGAACTGTGGAGGTCAAGATGAGGTCTGGAAGACCAAGAAAACATTTGGAGAGCTGCTCGTAGGATTGTTAGAAAGGCAAATCAAAACCCCTGTTTGACTGCAAAAGACCTGCAGAAGGATTTATCAGACTCTGGAGTGATGGTGCGCTGTACTACTGTGCAGCGACACCTGTACAAATATGACCTTCATTGATGAGTCATCAGAGGAAAACCTTTTCTGCATCCTCACTACAGTGCAAGGGGGTTGCAGGGGAATATCTAAACAAGCCTGATGCTTTCTGGAAACAAGTCCTGTGTACTGATGAAGTTAAAATAGAACTTTTTGGACGCAATGAACAAAGGTATGTTTGGAGAAAAAAGGGTACAGAATGAACTGTCCAACTGTAAACACGGGTGGGTCGATCATGTATTGGGCTTATGTTGCAGCCAGTGACACAGGGAACATTTCACAGGTAGAGGGAAGAATGAATTCAACTAGATTCCAGCAAATTCTGGAAGCAAACATCACACCATCTGTAAGAAAAAAAAAAGCTGAAGATGAAGTGAGGATGGCTTCTACAACAGGACAATGATCCTAAACACACACAATGGACTACCTCAAGAGGAGCAAGCTGAAGGTTCTGCCATGGCCCTCACAGTCCCCCAACCTAAACATTATTAAAAAATCTGTGGACAGCCCTCAAAAGAGCAGTGCATGCAAGACAGCCCAAGAATCTCACAGAGCTAGAAGCCTTTTGCAGGAAGAATGAGTGAAAGTCCCCCAAACAAGAACTGAAAGACTCTTAGCTTGACACCAAAAGCATTAAGAAGCTGTGATACTTGCCAAAGGGGGCGCTACTAAGTACTGACCATGCAGGGTGCCCAAACTTTTGCTTCAGGCCCTTTTAATTTTTTATTTTGAATCTGTAAAAGATTTAATTAAAAAAGTAATCATCCTTGAAATACAGAAGACATGTATCATCTTTAACTTCATGCCTTTTGGAGATCTGTCCATCTTCTACCGACTTAAATATTCACAGTAGATGAAATTTTGACCATTTTTGCCCAAACTTTTGCATGTATCTAATATGTTCAGTTTAAAAAAAATATAAATCAAAACCACATTTTATATCCAATATACCTATTTCCAGTGAAATTCATTTACTCTGCCGCAACACACACAATCCCATTTACATATGTTCACTGTGTTTCTACCAAAAATATTTTGTGCTGGTCAGGGGTTACTTGGCCAAAAAAAAAAAAACTTCAAAGGTGGTAGATTATTTAAAAAAGTTTGAGAGCCACTGTGCTACAGAACTGAAGCAAATGATTCATGATAGATTGATTTTTTTCCTGCCTCAAAGACACAGTAACGAAAGTATACTTGTACAGGACTATTCATTATTTATGAGGGTGAAGGGGGTGATGCAAAAAGGGGGAGCCATGTTAAATATTTTTTTAAGCACTGGGCGGAGATGTATGTTTTTTATTTTGGAATACAACTTAAAATGGCTGTATTATTTGTTTTACTGCTGACTGTTAAAGAAAATATGCCCTTTAAAGCTGACCGCAGGCCTGTTTGGAAGGCTGGTTTAGTCAAACCTTACATCACTAAATCATATTGGAAACTTCCTTAACATTGCTTTCATTCTGAGGCTTGCTGGGATACTGTGTTTTCCCTTTGTTAATATTATTTTTTCTGTTTTTAATAAATGTGTTACCTGTAAACCAAATCACACTAACTACAGCACTCGGGTCAGAAGTACACTGACATCTTTAAGCTCAAGTAGTACAACTCCGGCAAAACATTAGGTCACAGCTAAAGGACAGAGAAGACTTACTGATAAAGACACGGTCATTAGAGGGGTAGGGGAGGATGATGGGATCGCTGAGCAGAGCAGGAGTATGGTTTGTGGAGGTGGAGGGTGGAGCTGGGCTGGTGATCGGGACGCTCTGGCTCCTCGGTTGCTCTGTGGTAGATGCTTTGTGGGCGGGGCCATGCCCACCCAGCTGCTTGGATTTGGGTTTAAAGACGTCTTTGGAGGGTGGAGCTGAGAAAAGAGACACAAGGTTTTGAGTCATTATGTCAGCAGGGATGTAGTGGTAAATATGAATATGGCTCTATGCAGTACCTGACAGCCTGGACTCAGTTCTCTGCTCACTGATGATGGCAGAGAGAAAGTCGATCTCCTCATCCAGCTCAGGATAAGTGTTCACCTTACCTGGAGAAACAGAAAACCAGCATCTGTTATTGCCACTCACAAAACACTGATTTACACAAAGGATCAAACCAAATACAACATTATTCCAACCCTCAGAGGAGGTGAAACTGCAGCGGGAAAAAAAGAATAAAACTAGAACAACAAACAAACAAAACCAGAAGTCAATGTTGTTTTAACTTCACATTATGTAACCTGCATACCTACGTCACCTTGTTTTGACGTGACATTACATACTTTATGTACCATCGTTGCACACTGACTATTACATCACATTACGTTAAGCAAGATACTTATTTTACCTTAAACATGATCTATTCTCTAAACCTGAGTAGTTTTGTTGCCTAAACCTAACTATGACAGTTTAAAAACACTGATCACATATTACAATGTGTTGCAGCTGTGCGTCATGCTAAAGGGTGCCCTGTGCATCACTATGAGATGTCATGAGACTTGACAAAATGTTGGGATGTGATGACTGGGACATTGCCCAAGCAGTGAATTTTGTCCTGAGAGTGAAACCAGGCTTACCAGTATTTAAAGAGTTACTATGGTGATATAATAAAGCACTTACACAGGGTTTGGAGACTTGTTGAGAGACACATGATTCACAAAATACTGCTACCGATATTAGCCTTCAAAAACCTATAGTGGGTGAAATCTAGCATTTGCTGTAATGTGACGTAAAAAAAGGGCTCCAGTGGTTTAACAATGCACTTCCACAAAGCTGGAGGAATTTCTGAAGACAGATTTTAAAACATGATGATCAACATTGAAGAAGTAAAGGCTGAGATATCCTGATTTCTAGTTCTTGGTATGGGTCCAAAAATCCCAAAGAGTCATCTGTTTCCCATGATGCAACTCAGTGGCATCTTTTCTCAAAAACTCACATTCTTCAAAATAGGTTAACCCCAAATTTTCAACACAGGTTTTCTGTTAGAAGTTTAAGCAGAAATAGCTGATGATCAGCTGGGGTTATTTTCTCAGACTTCAAAAGCTCTTTCAGAGCCACAGAGGACATGATACAACTGTTTACAACTGTTTGCTCTTTAATCCTTACCCTTTCTTTCTTTTTTTTTGTTGTTGTTTTTTTCTTTATAAAAATATTTGGATTTGAATATTGGAAGTGTGTGGTGTGTAGGCTGTTTATGCAAGAATAAAACCAAACCAAACACACTGACAAGTAAACTGTACTTTATGTGTAAAATTGGCAAAGTATCTATTAGGTGTGTAATGATCCACTGATCTGGATCAATATATCGATTCAGTCACCAACGATCAAGTGTCATCGGTGCAAAGTGAAAAAGTCAATCTATATCGTCATCTTTAGGGTACACTTTTATTTTGAAAGTCTGTGTCACCATTAAGCAGCAGCAGGCAGATGACAAGCAGTCAAGAGAAAGACGATGAGGATAACGTTACTTACTCAGGAATAAATCAGCAGAGTAGAAATATTTTGGATTTTGTGCCATTAAAAAGTGAGAAGTGGGACTGATTACTGGGGGCCAATGACAGAGGGGCCCTCAAAAAGCCTGGAATGAAAAGTTTGGTTTTGTTTGCAGTTTTGTATTTGAAAGTACTTTGTGCCGTAGTTCAACTAAAACTGGCTGAATAAATCAGTTGAAAGACTAAAAACTGGTGAGGTCCCTCTCATTTCTTAAAGCCGCCCTGCACCGGGATTTGCCTCTAAACGCAGCTAAAGCCGAGTCAATGACTACTTATGCTGCTGGAACACAAATGTACACTGTCATGTTTTTTTCCAAGGAAAGGAAATCAGGGTTCCAGTCAGGCAAACTTCTCAACAGTATTCTTAAATGGTTAAACTGTGTCAGATTAACATTCAAAGTGCTCTTTGTCCTTAGAAAGTCATCTGAGTCACACAGATGAACTGATATCAGCTCTGTGGCCCTGCTGCTGCTGACTGCTGGAAATTAGAGTCATTTGTCCTGTCGATGTGGGAATACTGCTGAGGGTCAAGTCGGTGAATTAAAAAGATAGATAACACCACCCCCGTGTGGCATTAAAAAACAACTGCAGTCTTGATTGTTTTAATGAGTGAACCAGTGTTAATATCCCCTCCACCTCCTGTGATCCTCTGCTGCACTGCAGAGCATCGACACACTGCCTGCCACTTTATAGTGATGAGTGGGAGGAAGTCACACAGGCGTGAGAGCTGAGAGTGGTGCATGTGCTTGCGTGTGTGTGTGTGTGTGTGTGTGTGTGTGTGTGTGTGTGTGTGTGTGTGTTAGCCATAGACTATGTAAAATAAGTGGATGCGGGCATTGTGATTTTATCAATAGGTTTGTGGTCTATCAATCTGAATGCACGAGTTTGGCAGAGGGTGGAGCTGTGGAGGAGCGAGGGGTGGATCTGGCTCGTTAATCACAAGGTAGCCACACCCTAAGGCATACCCTGCCCTACCATTTATTTAATTTTGACTGGGACCACAATTTACATCATGCTGTATTGAAGAAGACTTGACACTGGTGAGTAAGTCTATAAACTGTCATGACACAGTCATAGGCATGACATGAAACCTATCATGAACATGAAGGAGTCTTTTGAGTGTTTATGACTGTTGTCATTTGGTCAATTATGACATTTCTATTAGAAACATGACATTGTTTGAGATGTCTTTCCTATAACATATCCTGACAAGACAACATAACCTGTCGTATATGACAACCTGACACAGAAATAACAATTAAAATCAAGTACAGCATAAAAACATTTAAAATTAAATTTATAAAATGTGTGTGGGTAGCACATTAAATCACATGTAGTACTTAAAAGATAAACGTGTGTGTTTGTGAGTAGAGGGCTGGATGAGACTGTGCAGTTTTTTATACGTCATTCAGTGAGTGGGAGAATAGATGTAGTGAGCTCTGCGTATGCGGGTGGATGACTTGGTGCTCTACTGTCATGCCCGGCTGCTCAAAATGTGGGTGGGTGGCATAAAGGAAAAAGAGAGTGTGAAAAAAAAAAAAATACAGAATAGAAACAGCTTCCCCGTTACTCTGGGTTACACATTTTCTATTTATTCAGTAGATGAAACAGTGCATTATGTTGAGGAGTAGACAAATAAAACCAAAATTATCACAGCCAGTAGCCCTCCACAGACCTGTGCCTCCATACAGTCCTGTTTCTGCACTTTCCAGGCAGTTACCTCCACCTAATGGCTGCTTTTTGCTCTGATATACACCACCTATATATTTTCCTTATATCAGTGACACTCAACTTGCAGACTGTGGGCCAAATCTGGCCCTTGATAGGGTGTAGGGTGGCCTGTTGACCCTTTTCTAATTTACAGTGGAAAAAAAAGAAAGATTCACACTGGGGATTTTTTTTTCCACTTTGAACGTAAATTAGGTGTCAGAGAACATTAAAACCCCTTAAAAAATAGAACTTGTTTATTAAAAAAAAGTACCATGAAAGGACCAAGGGTCTGGGCTCAGCCCCAAATGTCCTCAAATCCTAGGAACGCCCCTGCTTTCACACCTGTTTGAGGCTGCTGCGACTGAATTTGTCTCATTTGGTCATTTTACCTGATAAAAAATATGAATTCTTGTTTATAAACTGGCCCCCAGCCTCTGTCATTCTGCAAAAGTGAGGTAGAGGTAGAGCAAATTGAGTATCCCTGCCATATATAGGTGTGCGCCTTTGTAAATCATAGCCAATCAATTGAATTTACCACAGGTGGACTTAAAACAAGGTATAGAGACATCATAAAAATGGAAGGCATTGGAGCCAAATTTCATGTGTCATAGCAAAGGGTCTGAATACTTGTGGCAATAAAGTTCAGTTTATTCTTTTTAATAAATTCGCAAACATTTGTAAAATCCTGTCTTTGCTTTGCTATTCAGTCCCTCCAGAAAATCGCGATATCCCAATAAGTATTGCAAATTGCGATTGTGATTTTTCCATATTTTCCAGCTGACCGGAAGCTGTCATGTATGCGTCATTTGAAACATCATTTGACGGGTCATCAAATCGCGCTAATGGCATTGCAGTATGGAGAAATGCTCTGTATTGACATGAGAATTTGCACCTTGTTTAAAAGCATGCAATATGTGTTGAATTTATTAAAATGCTATGTTTACAGAAGATGTAGCTTATATGTTGTTTTACAGTCACATTGTCTGGTTTGAGAACTACAATATTCACTCAGGATTTTTTTAAAAACATTATTGGAGTCCATGTTTGAAACTAATTCAATAAAACTAAAGAAGAGAGCTGAAACATTTGTAGCTGTTTTTTGTTATATTCAGTATGATCATTAGAGCAAGTGACTTATTTTTTTGGAGGCAGCAGTGTAAAAAAAAAATCACATTTTTTTTCCTCCTGAAATCACATAAAATGCCACAATTTTTATTGCAATTTTTGACAAAATTGTCCGCAAATTCAAGGTTTTTTGGCTGCAAGATCCTGGAGGGACTGGTTATTATGGGGTATTGAGAGTGAAAAGATATGGAGGAAATTACTAAACACTTTAGCATAAGAAGGCAGCAACAGAAACTGAGAGAAGTGATAGATCTGAATACTTTCTGACAGGATTTTGTGATGACTAGGGTTGCAACGGTATGAGATTTTCACGGTACAATACCCGTCTCAGAAAATATTGCAGTTTCACTGTATTACAGAATTTATATTATTATCAGTCAGAATTACCCTTAAAGGAATAAAAACAAAAGGGTTATTGTTGGTTGAACAAACATTTTATTACTATAATTGAAACTTTTTGTTAATGGATGTGTAAAAAGTCTCCCCTTTGAAAATAACTAAAATAAATGGAAGATTCAATGTCCAGTTGCATTTTGTTTTCAATATCATAAAAAAGCAAATGTACATGATATGATAACCCTCAACTTGTATATCACAGTATACCTTGAAACCTGTATATTGCTGCAACTCTAATGATGACTGGGTCTAAAAGTGCATGCACTGTACACTTCTCACTGGAATTTCTGTGTGCTTACAGATGCTATTCTAAGGCCTGTCATAATACTTAAGTTATTAATTTACTGTATGGTGCCCAAATCCCCCCACCTCCATTTAAAAAAAAAAAAAAAAATAGATAAATAAATCAAACAAAAGGGAAATGATCCAAAGAACTAATGCTAACTGTCAGAACGTGCTTAATGTGCTAGGTCCGGCACTGGCAAGACGCACTGCTTGGTTTTGTTTATTTGTATTTTGTATTTCATCGTTAACTGACTAATTCACACAGTGCTCAGCAGCTCAGTGGGTAGAATGGGCGTCCCATATGTCTTTGCTGCCGCAGGTTTGATTCCAGCCTGCAGCCCTCTGCTGTATGTCATTCCCTTATTCCCCCTTTTACACTTTAACTGTCCTGTCCAATTAAGGCAAAAGCAACAAAAAAAAAAAGAGTAACTGTTCTATAAAGGAACTATGATTTTATATATTTCCTTTTGTGTCAGCCTATATTACCGGGCGTAACTTACTTTTTTAAATTATGTTAAATATGTTTTTCATATTCCAATTACCATGTCTGAACAGTCTTGAGATTTAAAAGTTCATTGCTCTTTGAAAGGATGTACTTGCATTATTATGCTATTATATAATCATTATATCATTACATCAGTGCCATTAAATGGTCTTAAAATGACCATAATATCGCAATTACTTCTGGGAACAATATATTGTCCAATAAAAGTAGTTATCATGACAGGCCTAGTTATTTTAACTTGGAAAATACCCAATGACTTTTTCTCTTCTTTTATAAACCTTTCAGCCCTGAGCACAAACCCTTTTAGAGGAGCCAAGTGAGGATACTGAAGTGTGAATAGTGAGAGAGACATGGCAGAGTGGAGGAGGAACAAAGAAGTGCCTAATGAGTCAAAGTACATAATCACTGTGACTTTCTTCACTGCAGTGTGTTGTTGAGCTGGCAGCAGGGCAGTCAGGACATGAGTCAGTGGGTCAGTGAGACTGACAGGCAAGTCCTGCTTGGCAGAGACTCCAGCCTTTCTGTCTGCGCGGTGAGGGAATTGGGGCTGAAAGGTGCTACAGCTATCTTGCTGAGCCTTTACAAAACACCACGGAATGTCTATACACAATAAAAACCCTCTAAAGCTAATGAAAAGATCCTTTTTCTCCTAAAGCCAAAAACCATACGTCACATTTAAAGCAATTCAAGGTAAAAACAAAAACAACACAACACATAAAGCTGACTCCATACATCACATATATGTGCCATAATATAAAACAGCCATACTAATATTGTAGGGACTCATCTTATGGAAAATACACTTATTGCTTGAGAGCATTATAAATACATACTTTGGCTAAATCCATCCAGGATGTGATGTTTACAGCTTTATCTTAGTTCATCACTAATATTATTTTCTTCCAACATTCACTCTTGTTGCTAAATTTTCCCTGTGTTTTGAACAGGGCAGCTTCACCTCCTGATTCACCCCAGATCCACTAGCTCATTATCACTCATCAACAGCAGAGCAGGACCCAAGAAGCAGAGACTCATCAGGATCGTTAGTGTTGGATATTAGCTATGACACACACTGCTGACTGAGATAAATGGGAGCTGGGAGCTGGGAGCTGGCGTTACACCTACTAGGACTCTCTGAATACACTCTCTTGTAAATTACATGACTCATCTGTAGTAGGTGATAAGGGAGAGCACGCAGGGGGCAGAAATACTGCTCAATTACAGTCTACCTGGAACACCCAATCACACCCAATTACTTATTCTCTCATTTCTATGGTGCTGTGGTCAAAAATGACACACCTGTATGTGTTTCTAGCCATCATGTAAGGAAGCCATAACTGGATTTACACACACTGAGAGCCACGAGAACCCAAAGACATTCCTTGAAACTGTAAAAATACAGTACAATAAAGTCAATTCTGGTTCTGAAAATGTACACACAGTCATGGAGTACTGTTCATCCTGTGAAACCAGTTTGAGAATTTAAAAAATATAATCCTGATAAACTCAGCTTAGACTTTTAATAGAAAGCCCGTGTTATAAATTGGGGGCATGTTTGAAATACATTCATATTTACTGGACAGTGAGGGTCTAATGATGCAACATTTTCAAAGAAGTTAAGACGAAACATAAAAAAAAAAAAAAAAAAAAAATTGTGAATTCTTTTTGACCTATATTCAATTCAGTACAGTACAAAGACGTGGTATTTAATATTCAAACTGATAAACTTCATTGTTTTTTGTACATATACACTCATTCTGATGAATGCATCATATTCCAAAAAAGTTGAGACAAGAGCATGGTTACCACAATGTCACATCACCTTTACTTTTTTTTATTTTTTATATTATTTTTTTGGCCTTTTTGCCTTTATTAGATAGGACAATGTGAAATGGGCAGTATCCACTAAGCTACCAATGCCCCACATCACCTTCATTATAAACAGCACACACTAAGTGTTTAGGAACTGAGGACAGCAATTGTTTAGGTTTTAAAAGTGAAATTTTTGGCCATTCTTGCTTGATACACGACTTCAGCTGCTCAACAGTTCGGGGTCTCTATTGTCGTATTTTGCGCTTCACACATTTTTAATAGCAGACAGGTCTGGGCTGCAGGCAGGTCAGTCTAGTACCTGTACTCTTTCACTTCGAAGCCACGCTGTTGGAACATATGTAGAATGTGTCTCATTGTCTTGCTAGAATAAGCAGGAACATCCCTGAAAGAGCCGTCCTCTTTATAGGTGGGCAAGTTACTCATGATGCCATGGGCACTAACACACCCCCATACCATCACAGGTGCTGGCTTTGAACTTTGCGCTGCTAACAGTCTGGATGGTCCTTTTCTTTTTTACCCCGGAGGACACGACGTCCATGATGGACTCATCAGACAGCACACTTTTCACTTCAGATGAGCTCAGGCCCAGAGAAGTTGGCTGTGTTTCTGGATGTTGTTGATATATGGCTTTCTATTTGCATGGAGGAGTCTTAACTTGCATTTGTAGATGCAGCGATGAACTGTGTTTACTGACAGCGGTTTCCAAAGTGTCCCTGAACCCATGTAGTAATATCCTTTATACAATCATTTGCAAGCATTTTTAATGCAGTGCTGCCTGAGGGGTCAAAGGTCACAGGCACTCAATAGTAGTTTTCAGCCTTGCCCCTTTTGTGCAGAGATATCTCCAAATTCACTAAATCTTTTGATGATATTATGGATTGTTGATGGGGAAATTCCTAAATTCTCTGCAACTGTGCGATGAGAAACATTCTTAATTTGCTGGACTACTAGCCCACGCAGTTTTCACTAACCTTGTGCTATCCTATCTTATTAGCAACTGAGTCTTTTGCGGATGCCCATTTCATAATTTAATGATACTATCACCTGTTAGCAGTTATCTGTGTTTTTTTGAGCTTTTTTTTTTTTTTTTAGCAACTTTTCCAGTCTTTTGTCTTTCCCAACTTTTTTTAAACATGCTGCAGGCATCAAATTCAGAATGAGTATAAAGTATATTTACAAAAAACAATAAAGTTCATCAGTTTGAACATCAAATATCTTGTGTTTCTACTGTATTCAATAGAATATATGTCAAACAATATTCGCAAATCATTGCATAGTGTTTGTTACTTATGTTTTACACAGCGTCCCAACTGTTTTAGAATTGGGGCTGTAATGAAACATCTAACTGGCAGATTAGCCTAACATTTTCTAAGTGAAATATTAACATTTGATATAAAATCTGAATGCTTCATGTTGTTTTGTAATTTGGACTACAATGAACAATGTAGGGATTTACGTACCTTTAAGAGAGTGAGGAGCATGCCTCCTCTTGACCACACAGCGGCCATGGGAGTCCTCCACCAGAGGGCGCAGGCAGGGGCCGCAGTGTGAGCTGCCAGGCTGGCAGAAGTCCCGCCCTGCGCGGGCACAGTCTAAACTCCGAGGGCACAGATGTGATCCTGAGGAGAAAACCATGACCCAGAATTACTTTTCACAACATTACGAGGGCAAACCTCTCTGCCCTTCCATGCGCCTACATGTAAAGCCTAAGGCAGGGAGAGCAGCAGCAAAGACCCCCCGGGAACAGAACAGAGCAGCTTCAATGACAAACAGAAATGACATTTATAAGTCAGACACAACATGAAAAGGAGGAGTTGGGGTGGAGGTGGGTTTCAAAGTGGCTTGCAGAGGAAGCAGCAACAGTAGGCAGATCAGAGCAGTGGTGCTCTGAATGCAATTCTCAAATTGGTTGCATAAAGAGGAATCATGTGATCTATCAGCTGACTCCCTTCATCAATCAGCTGCTCCATCAGTTGATTGAGCCGTTTGAGATCAGCTGATGTAGCTGGGATGTGAGCTGAGCTTCACATCGTGTCCTGCTTGAGTTAATGCTATGCCCAATTAAAAGAGCAGCAGTCAAACCCAAAACAAAGTAAACAATAGATGTATATCAAGGGAGAGCACACTGAACAACAAATATTGCAACTGTGCAGCAGCCTAGGCAACTACGGTTCATCATGACTGTATGTCATAATTTATTTGTTTCATCTGTTTTCATTGCACTTAGTCGCATTTACCGTTTTCCACCTCCCCCAAGTGTAAATTTTTTTGCGATGTTTTTATGAATTTGTGGTGTTTTTACTCATTTTTCACTTTTTTAAGCACAAATTGGACAGAGCCAGACTAGCAGTTTCTACAGTACTTTTTTCCAGTCTTTGTGCTATGCAAAGCAAAGCAAAGGTAAGCTAACTGGCTGCAGGCTGTAGCTTTATACTTCCCGTAAAAAATGGGAGTGGTATCAATCTTAATATCTAACATTCAACAAGAAAATACCGGTACCATACCGGTTTTATAAAAATTTCAAAATACTTCTCAGAGTGGAAAAATAAACTGAGAAACATTACATAGACCAAGACATTGCTTGTCCAAAGCTTACTCACGACCCAAATAGGGTTGCAACGGTATGAGATTTTCATGGTAAAATAACCATCTCAGAAATTATTGCAGTGTCACGGTATCATGGAATTACAGAATTTTTATTATTATCAGTCAGAATGAGCCTTAAAAAATGAAAACAGAAGGGTTATTGTTGGTTGGACATTTTACTACTATAAGTGAAACTTGAAAACATTTTTTTAATGGAAGTATGTGTGAAATGTGTTCTCTTTAAAATTAACTAAACTAAAGGGAAGATTCTCGGCCCAGTTGCATTTTTTTTATATTACAGATAAGCAAATACACATGGTATGTCAACTTTTATATCACGGTACACCTTAAAAACGAAATATTGCTGCAACCCAAAGCAATATATTCTATTAGTTAGCTCAGCCTACTCAAATAAACAAATATAGGATTACATCATGATTTTGTAAGTCTGTCATTACCACTAAAATTGGAACAACTAACACAGGCAGTAGTGACACTGTTCAAGTAATTTAAACCCACAAACACAGACTGTAACAACCTGCTCAGAACTCTGACAGACATTCATCATCCCAGTACACTGTGGAAAGGTTTAAAAAGCATGGTCACCACAGAAAGGTTTATCATTTTACATGATTTTTTTGTTATGGATCCAATTTTAAATTTCAGCTGTCAGTGTCAGCTGCAGATTTACATGGATAAAGACTCAGTGGTTAATGTTGTTACACACATAAGCATAGAAGCATTACTAACTGAGCAATTAATCAGCCTATGGGTGTCTTTAAAAGCGTTCTGGGCACCTCTCCCTGTATCAGGAGCGCAAACCTGTTCTCTGCCCATGTGTATCCTAAAAACTGCCACAAATATCACTGCAAAATCAAAACTGGAAAACGTATTCTTGAGTGACACAAAAGTCATAGCAGTCTTTTCAAAAATGAGTAAAAATTGTGTATTTAAAGGTCAGAGATGATAGCCAAGCTTTATTATCAGACGTCTCAAGGAAAAAGGCAGCTTTGAAAATGTCAGTGCAATTTGAAAACAGATGAGAGTGGGCAGCCTGACCTCGTCTAGACTGCCGCTGTGATATATGGCAGTGTATGGGTGAGGAAAGATGTTCCTGCGGGGTTTGTGGGTTAGCAGGTGAATGCAGAGCTAAGACAAATGTCAGGCAGGCTACAGGATAAACAAGGAAGGGAAAGCCCAGTGAAGAAAGGGACACTCAAGGCTTAAGCCAACAGTATGTTAAGACAAGAACATGGTTTAGAATCTTCATGTTTAGTTCAATGTCCCCTTTACTTTGCTGCACTAAAACTACCCACAGCTCAGACAAAACAGTATGGAGAGACAAACTTTTGCTATTGTGGATCCAAACTGTGGAATGACCTGCTCATATCCAAAATGGAACTTTTGTGAATGCCTCTACAGGAATACTCAAACATTTTGGGCGATGCACAAATTTGTGCTCTTTCCCAAGGAGAGATAAGAAAATTGTGATCAATCTCATGTCTTGTGAGTCAAGTACAGTGATGGAGTCAGGAGGTGGTTAGCCTAGCCTAGCATTAAGGTGGGAACCGGGGGAAAAAAAGCTGGCCCAGCCGTGCCCAAAGTGAAAAAGTAAACCTACCATGTAGTTCCAACTTGTCACTCCTCAAAACCCACAAACTATTCATTCTCTATTTCCTTTTCCAGTCTTTATATTAAGTTAGGCTAACCTCACTACAGCTAGAGCCAAGGTGTGGTCAGCTCTGCTTTATGCTAAGTTAGGCTAACAGTATCCTGACTCCTGCTCCACACTTGAAAGAAAGATACAACCAAGGTCCAGTCTGACTATGAGTGATGCTAACTTTGTATGTGACCCCTATATATACATATATACATACATACATATATATACATACATACATATATATACATACATACATATATATATATATATATATATATATATATATATATATATATACATACATATATATACATACATACATATATATATATATATATATATATATATATCACACACATACACACACACACACACACACACACACATGGCATTGTACTTTTCTGCAAACCACAGATAAGCACAGTCCAGATTACATGTTCATGAGCTGAGTTCCTCATCATAAGGTGGAGGGGTGGTGGATGGCGTGATGAAAATAAAAAAGCAGCATTTTTAAAAGTGTTTCCAGCTGTGGCTGTTATGACAAAACTGTGTATTGTTTAACTTTACCTAGGGACATTGCCAGACACCTGTGTTGTGGCAAAACCAGGTTTTTTAATGATATGTAGGGACATTTCCAGCTGTGGTCATGACAAAACTGGGTATTTTTTTAACTTTACCTATAGGGACATTTCTAGACATCTGTGTTGCGGCAAAACCAGGTACTTTTTAACAACTTATTGCCATCTGTGTTTGTGGTGACCAAATCAGGTATTTTTTAATGATGTGTTGGGACATTTCCAGCTGTGGTTGTTGCAACACAATAGGGTATTTTTAATGACACATTTCTAGCCGTGTTTGTGGCGACCAAATCAGGTATTTTAAGCAAAAATATAAACTTTACCTAGCCCTATGCTGTTAACCACAGCATTGTCACAACATACAATTGAAAACTAAAAACATAAAGAATATCAACCACATATAAAGCAACAAATTTAAAATATGAAATGTACAAATGTAATGTCCATGGTTTGTAGAAACATATGAAGCCAACACCTATTCTGGTGATTGATACAAAAGATACTGTTATCATTAAAGAAACTGATAATACACAATTGCCTTTAATCGGCAATCAACAGAGAGCAAACAACCAGCTATAATCATGATCTTCTCATCCTTGTTACATCAACTTTAATACTTTGATGTGTACAAATAATCTAAGCACAAAAAATGTGTCAGTTCTAAAGGTGAATAAAATGTGGGTACTTGGGTTTATCCTCCATTATACATCTACAGTACTCTTACTGTGAATCATTGCGGCATCTGTTTTCCCACAGGAAGTATCTGTTGCACTTGTTGTTTTGGTGTGACAGAGCATCCATTCACTTCTCACAGTCTTTTCTTAGTTACCACAAGACATCTGAGCCCCAGTGTACAGAGAAGAATACAGCTGCACCGTGGATGGGGAAAATAATGACACTCAGCTATCAATATTAACCCCTTTAGCTTCCTTGTCAGAATCACTCTCGTCTCTGCTACAGGAACCTAGACACTGGTTGCTATGACGACTGCCATGGTAACGAAGGAGTTGTGACATCATCAGGGGGTGAGTCACTGCACAGATGCACAAGTCAAGGATGGAAGGTTCGTTTCAGGATGGTGTGTCACATAGAAAAAGGCAGGAATGACAGATGCATAGCAAAAATGTAAGGGATGGCTATTATTAATTATTACCTTTCAAAATGTCAAAGATAACTTAAATTCTAAACACTGAAAACAGCTGAAGTGCACATTTTCATGGAGTTATGGAAGACTGTAACTCTTCTATGCAGCATATGCTACCAAACCACTTTCTCATTCCCAGAATACAAAGCTCTTCAGCTTACACAGCTATTTATGTTTTTTCGGGAATTTGAAATATTTTCAAAAAAACATATTTTTGCACAATGAAATGACTCTGTAATGTTTAGTATTTTTCACTACTTACTAATTTGCAACAGTAATGTACGTGCATGCCTTTATGTAATGACCCTTGCTGCAGTATTACTAATGCCACGATTGAAGCAGCTATCAAACTATACACCTCATTCATACACACAATGGCCTGCCCTTGGACACTACAACAGCAGTGGGTAATCTATATGCAAAGTTTTACAACTGGATGATGGAGAGCAGAGTGCACTGGGACAATATGCTGCACTGTTTCTCTCAGCCACAGCAGACCTCATAGAAACCGTGAGTCTTAGATGAAGGAGCTGCACTCAGTTCATTTTTATAAACAAAGACAAAATGAGAGCTGGAACATATACAGAAATGGCCGAAAATATTGGTAGATACCATTTGCACTGAAAAGTGTTGAAATTAAATGATCTTTTATCATAAATACATGACAATGTTTGGTACAGTTCAGATGTCAGAAGGACATGTTGGCACTGTATGTTTCTATAGACCAAGAATATGTTTCATTTGCATGTTCCATACATATCATATAAACATTTCTACAGTGATATAGCGTATGAGCGGACTGTCAACAGGAGGTGGAGAGGATGGTGGATTTCATCTAGGCCTGCCAAGCTGCAGACCACTGTTCGAGATCAACAAACAATAAAACCAGTTGTGTTTTAGCGAGTCATTGCTGTGTTTTCAGTGGCTTTTTAGGCTCCAGATGTGGGCATTTTGTAGTGACTCGCTGGTGGGATAGTGCTATGAAAAGTGGTTACTTTTTACCAAGACATTTTACCAAGTGGTTTTTGTGCCTAAATCTAACCACATGGAAACCACATCATTTCTGAAACGTTAAGTTTCTGCTACATAAAAATGTGCAAATGTGGTTTGCAAAAATGTACAACAACATTTTTCAACATTTTTTTTTTAATGATTGGTTATTTGGTTTGCTGTGGAAAAAAACAAAAAAGCTGTGAAAATAACTGACTTCATACTGTGTTTAAATTCGTATTACAATCAAACCACTCATGCTGCCAGTTAAAAGGAGAACGGTAATCACTCAATCAGTTTGTTATCTAGTGAACCAGCTCGTGTTTCCACCAGTTTTTATCAGAACCACTGTTATCAAGGATATGTCATCAATGGAGGGCAATGGACAATGCACAACTGAAGAAAACGGTAGTAGCAATATGGTAGATCACATGGGTTACCTGCAAACTTTTGTTCTGTCATTATAGATATTTGTTCGATCCAAAAACAAATATGGTCCAACTATCAATGAGTCCACTGAATCCTTTATTGTTGCCTTATCAATCCTGTTGTTCCAACTTGTAGAATATGACACGCCCACTGATGTTATCATAGATTGCTCTTCAGGTTAAGAAAAAGACTGCTATTTTTTGGTTCCAGCTGAACCAAGTTTTCAAGTTTCGTACTTGTTTATTTTTAGTCTAAATCTTCTGTAAGATTCAAAATTAGTGCACAGTTCCAATAACAGTGGAAAAGAGATATCAGTTCATCACATCGAAGAGGGAAACAGAAGAAAAAGCAGAGAGTGGTCTGAACAGATTATAAAAAATGGTAATATCCCAGCATGGTCAACGTAAAGGTTAGAAGACCATCTCAACAGAGCTTGATGTTCCTCTGACCCCTGTTGCAAGTATTATTAAGATGTTTAAGGCTCATATGACTGCAGCAAACATCTCTGGACGTGACTGCAAGACAAAAATAACTGAGCAGAGGGATTGCTTGAATGGTCGTGGAAGAACCAAGAAAAACCTCAAAACAGCTCCAAGCTGATCTTCAAGTTCAAGGTACAACAGTTTTTAAGTTGTACAGTCCATAACTGTCTAAATGAAAATGGGCTCAATGGTAGAAGACCCAGGACCCCTTACATCTAAGAGCTCATTTTTGCTCAATGTTGGATATGTATATGGACATGAACAGTGCCCTCTGTCCATACTCGGCGTTCACTTTGTCCGTATTTGTGCATGTTTTCTGAAAGCTTATGGATACGGACAAAACGGAGCAATACCACCAGAGATAGTGGAGGCAGTGTAGCATGGTTCAAGCAAGATTCAACCATAGAAGAAGACGAAGACATTTAAAAAATGGCAGAATGGGACAAATCAATAATATAGTGAAAAGAATTCTCTGTCACCATCTACTTAATGGCCTCACAGACCCCTGCCATCTACAATGCTGCCTCGGTTAAAGAGCACATTTTTACAACTTCCTCCACCATCGTCTCATTTGTTGTGTGAAACTTTTGACTCTGTCCTCTAGTGCCATCTACAGGCTGTATTTATGCCAACATAAAAAATGCATGGAAGTATGGGGGCAGAGACGTTTACAATGTTTGAAACAGACATATATTTTTTGTATATATGCATGCTGATAAGCCACAGTACTTCTTGGAGACTTTTTTGGTAAATCATAATAACCCTATGTTCACGGATGAATGCCAAGAACTCCATGCCTTCCATGACACATGGAGGAGGTTTCACAATGTTTTTGGGCTCCTTTGCTGCATCAGGCACTGGGTTCCTTAAATCCATGTGGGACACAGTGGCATCAAATACATATCAAGGCCTTTTAAAGAGAAACCTACAGCAGTGTCAGAAAGCTGTGTCTTAGTTGCAGGTCCAGCAGGACACCTCAAAGAGCAATGAAAGAACAACTTAACTCTGTCACATTGAAAACAGTGTAATGCAAGAAAGTAGCATATGCAAAAATCTCTGCCATGAAAATAAGGTAGCCTTTGTTGATACTACAATTGATACACTAGCCTGGTAATAATCAATCATGTTTCACTTAATTTTACCTCAATAGACAGTCTGACACGTGGTAACAAATCTAGTGCCAGCACTGTCTTTTATAAACTCAAACTAGTCAAACCCCAAAAGGACATTGTGATGCACAGACATCCTACATAATGGAAACGTTGTATTGTGTAGAGTAATTGTCAGTGTGTCAACATGAATAAACAGAGTCAGTTCTGTGCACCTGTTGCACTTGGTGAACAAAAGAAATAGTGACTGTGAAAACTCTCCAGCAAATTCACTGCACTACTTTGAATACTTTGACATTCAAATAAAACTGACTACTTTATCAAGGCTCTTCTGAAAATGGCTGTAAATTGCATTAGAGCATGTATTATGTTAGACTATTTGTACTCCTGTCAGCAGCACTGACATCCAGTCTGTGAGTACTAGTGACAGTCCCACAGTGTTGAATTTTCTTCTGAAGTCAGTTTCCTAGCAACATATTGTCCTGTGTTGACCAAAGATAAGGACAAATGCTCATTCTCTCTTTTCTCTTTCACGTTATATCAAGGTTGTTCTGAATGATGATGTGTCCTTAAAGGCTCTGAATCAAATGTGATATTAAAGCTGTCCCTCAAAGTGAGAGCTCTACAGACATGTTTCCAGCTTCTCTCACTGCCTTTGAGTGTAAAAAAAATAATCACTAATACTGCTTTAAATTCTTAAAGTCAATTTCAAATTTGAATTCTCCTCACTAGTTGAATTAGCTTGCTAACATTAGCACTGGCTCTCGTTTGTATGTGCATCTCCATTCATGTTATTTCATGACCTGCTGTGTCGTCACAGCTCCTACACACTGCTGCTGAGAGCCTTTCATATTATCAAATGGAGGGGTTCTCAATTCTTTCATTGGTCCAGCTGCGGTGAAGGCAAATGACCAGACTGTTAAAACAGATGTTGTGTTATCTACCAGCATTTTACCCACTGGCAACTTTGGTGCACTTCTTTCCATAAAAAATAAGGAACCTTTAAAACACATGTCTTCAGCTTAAACATTTCACAAAAACTTTCCCAAAAGGCAACAAGTCAAGGCTATAAAACTGAAAAGCATCTCTAAAATTGAAAATGCAAAATAAACAGAAAAATAAAACCTGTGAATTAGGAGGAATGTCACAGTTAGTTCCACCTTGGCTATACGCCAATGTAAATGCTAACTGCTTCAGTAATTGTTTTATTATGATTCTCATTTAGATACCCTTCAACGGTGAAGCAATGCCGACACACTGTCCTCATCTTATACACATCTCTCTCTGTTGCTGTTGTAGCTGAGTGAAAACCTACAGGCAGGTCTTCCAGTCCCACAGTTTTGTCTGCACTCAGTATGAATGACTCGCACGCCAATCAGCTTGTTGTGCTAACCTCAGCACATGTTGCTAATAGAATACAGCTTAAAATTTCCTTGCGAAACTTATGCTGGTGAACTTTGGCTCTGTATTACATGCCCTGCATGCAGCTGCATTCACCATAATTTGACAGTTTGGCACAAATACACAAACCCTTATTACACTACTAATTTGGGAACCACTGTTCAATATTATTCCTAGAATAATTTTGGATTTTTCCAATACAGAAAGGTTCTTCCAACATCTCTGTAAGGTCCTGGCTGGTCCCCACTGTGATCCCACTGCAACATGTAATGTGCACCTGAGTTGAGTTGCTTTCTCAATTTTTTTAAGGTCCAGTCCAGTGTACGAGCTTAAACCAGTTTGATTTAATGAAAAGCAACTGAACCACCATTTGTCATTATAACACATTCTGGCACATTAAAAAGTAGCCTACATCAGCAACCTGTTCTCACAGCTAAATCCAACTTGTATTGCATGGGTAATAAGGATTATGACAACAAATTAAGATATGATTATATTATGTATTAGTGGACTAATAAGGCTACTAGTGTCTGACAGGCCATAGGTGCAATTTACTGCTGAGCTGAGCACTGGCAATATAAAGGGAATCAAATTTCAGTAGAGGTGGTAGTGGGGGAAAAACAGTGCAAGCTGTGTTTGTTTACTGGAAAGTTCATGTGTTTTTTGGGGTGGCGTGATGTTGACGAGTTAATCACTCAACAAAACTAAAACTGCACCAATATGGTTACATTTTGGATTTGAAGCCAATGAAAGAGGTGTCCTTACTGGCCTCGAGTGACTTGGTGCACTGCTGTGAGCTGAACTTTTGTCTGAGGCCCTGTTTATTCCTGTTGCTTCCCTTGGAAGCACTGCTATGGGTGAGGAACAGCTAACTCATGGCACTGAACTGAGAAATTATCTATGCAATACCTCCATATTTCACTACAAAAACCAAAACAAGGTGGCAGCTGGTTGAAGGTAGATCGCAAGAAAGCTGAAAGTTTCTGGTAAATGACCAACACTGTTGGTTATATTTTATATCATTTCCAATAAATATCATGATGTAAAACATGTTTTCTCTTAAAAAGTAACGTTACAAACGTAGGACGATAACAAGAAGGCTACTCACCCATATTTTAGAAGTGGTTACACATCCAGCCTGATCTCGGCTGCACAGCTGATATTTATGTGGTTTGTTTCCATGATGTAAAAGATACATATTTAATCGATTCAGTATGGACAGAGAGCTCCCTTATTACACAATGCCACACAATAGTCGGATGCTTATTTGCCACTGGGACACGATGTCCTTATGTCCCACTCAGGAGCGCCTGCTAAGTCAAGTGCAACAACTAGTGGTTAAATTCGAAATACTGGTCCAGTGTTTATCAAACTGGTTTGAAAGTTTTTACGCCGGCCAAACCCTAATGTGCACCTGAAGATTGAGAAATAGACTCTGGCTGGCTCTTTTCTTAATCCTACATGAGACAGTCAGTAATTTATGTATTATTATTAATTATATTTACATTGTAATTACAGTTGTTATTGTTATTACTGTTGCTGTCTGTCTCTCCATCCCTCTGTCTTTCAACCCAACCAGCTGAGGCAAATGATGGACCACCCAGATCCTGGTTCTGCTTGAGATTTCTACCCGTTAAAGGGGAGTTTTTCCTTGCCTCCATCTCTGTGCTTGCTCATGGGGAAATGTTGGGTCTATACATTAAAGAGAGTGGTTTTGACGTGCTCTATATGAAAAGTGACAGATAACTTCTATTGTGAATTTGCACTATATAAATAAAATTGACTTGGCTTGACTTGAACAACAGCACTATGATATTTAATGCTGCACAGTAGTCTTCAATGAGGAACTCAGTCAGGGGCATGGTCCTGTGTTGTCCCCGGCAGATGGACTTACCGGTGGCCAGATGGAGAACTTGACACTCCTAGCCATGTTGTCAAAGTAGCACAGGGCTTACTGTCTGTCACAGGCTTATGGCTAACCTCGTGGGATGAGAGAGGATCACTGGTAATAGGTGGGACATGTGCAAAGAAACATAGAGAGTCACATTGCTCAGTAGAAGTGTGCTAATAATGCTGATCCACTTCCCAGGAGCACACTGGACAGGGTGTGAAGTTCAGGACAGCTGCTTTTTAGACGTCCAGATTTACTGTATAAAAACTAGAGAGATGGATGAAGGCTTTTTTTTTTTTTTTTTTTTTTAATAACAACAATGAAATAATAATAGTTTGGAGATACATATAGAAATATACAAATCTGGAAGTGAACATCAAAATAATCAGAAAAAAAAATCTAGGTGGAAATGGTTTTTATTTTTTGAGCTATTTTTGCTCAAACTCAGTAGTTCCATTTGAGAACCCTCTAGGTTGAGAGAGGGTTACTGCCCCAAGCAAAAGGAGTTCGAGTATCTTTGGGATTTGTCCACGAATGAGGGTAAAATGGAGCATGAGATGGATAGTCCTGGTGAAGAGAGAGCTGAACTTGAAGGCAAAGCTCTAGATTTACTGGTCGTTCTATGTCCCAACCCTCACCTATGGTCATGAGCTTTGGGTGGTGACTGTAAGAATGAGATCGTGGATACAAGCAGCTAAAATGAGTCTCCTCTGGAGGGTGGCTGGGCTAACCTTAGAGATAGAGTGAGGAGCTTGGATATTTCGAGGTAACTTGGAGGCAAGCTGCTGCTCCTTTGTGTCAAAAGGAGCCAGTTAAGTTGGTTCGGGCATCTGATCAGGATGCCTCTTGGGCACTTTGCGTTAGAGGCTTTCTGGGTATGTCTGGGGTAGGAGGCCCCGGACAGACCCAGAACACGCTGGAGGAATTACATATCTCATCTGGCCTGGAAACACCTCGGGATTTCCCAAGAATAGCTGAAAAGTGTTGCGGGGGAGAAGGATGTCTGGACTACTTTGCTCAGCCTGTCTTCCACGCGACCCGGCCCTAGATGAGCGGATGAAAAAATGTTGGATGGATGGACATTGTAATGAAGGAAACAGAGCTTGTCTGCATTCTCTCCAGAGAGGTGGCTTCTCCACTTGGTGTACAAGACCCTGACCTCACTGAACACTGGCTCACTTGGTGACGGTGAAGGGTGGTGGAGAGAGATACTGTCCGGCCAATTCAGCATGTCTCCCCTCATTTCTCTTCTACCTCTCCAAAGTACTCATCTCAACCTCTGTCTCTTCCAGGTACACTCCAGCTCAGTTTCAGAGCTGGACTGGGCTCCAGAAGAATTCATCTGTCCACAAGAGTTGGAGGGGGATTGGTCTGGACTCTGTCTTTTTCCTGGATCCTCAACTTTATCTGTCTCTTCCACTGTTTTTCCCGTGTCATGTGCTTTGTGAAGGCATTTTGTTGTGTTACAGCCTTTATCCTTGGTGAGTAAAGGAAATGGATGATAGTTTTGCTTAAGGTAAAAGTCTGGTCAGCAGAAGACCTAAAAGAGGCCTAGAGGTCAGGCTACTTGACCTTTGTTATAAACACACTCCATTTATCATCTCCCAGTTGTTGCGGAGGGTGCACAGTTGCCCAGATAAGGGTGCCTCGTTAGCTCGGTTGCCATAGCTCCCACAGTTAAAGGAAAGGGAGACTGCCCTATGCTCCAGGCTCAACAGATGGGAGCCTCTTTTTAAATATGTGCATTTTGTTAGAGACAATCAAGGGGATTTAGAGCGAGCCAGGTGACCAGGCTTGTTATCTAAAGTTAGTAACAAATAGAAACTTCACATAGCCATAGATCAGGACAGAATAACCTAATTTGGGAACGTGGAGTAAGTTGCAAGGGAATACCTTGGGTTAAATGCAAGGACTGGGCAAGGACACCCTCAGAATCTCTGGATGGCATACTCAGTGTTACATAGTGTATGTTGAGCTGTAATTTTCTCCTACATCAAGTCTTCATGAAATACTGTGTGTGATCCATTAAAGTGTCCTGAGGTCTTCTTCAGCTATTAAATCATCAGCTCTGAAATTTCTTCAACATGCAGCTTCTTTTTTCAGCCATTATTTTGCTTTCTGTAGTGTCTCAGCTAAAGTATAGGCCTTGCCCTTGAAACAGGGATTAAGGACAGTTGCCAACATCTTGTGTCCTCTGCCTTGGACACTTTGTCAGACTGTCATGCCTCGTCTTCCCCAAGGTTTTGATGCCTGCTTACGATGGATCCCGCTGTTGCAGCATCAGTTTTTGGTGATTATGGATGACAAGGAACACTCTGGGTGGCTTGTTTCCAGTGTCACTTCCCAGAAGTGGTTCCAGTGTCTTCACCAGGTCTGACACAATATCCCACTGTGCAGCAGATTGAAAACTGAACATGGCAATGCTCACTGGCATACACATTTAGTACATGCTGTAGCTGATACATCCTCTGCAGCATGTGTAGTGTTGGGTTTCAGCAAGTCTGAACAGCTTGGATGATGCCATGTGTTGGAAGGCCAGGCTCCTCTTGAATTGCTTTCCAACACAGCTCTTTGACTGGACAGGCCATCAATGATCACAAGCTGCAGAGTTTGAGCAGCACAACTTAAGTCTAGAAGCTGTGTTGTATGTGATCCAGTCACAGTCTCAACATGAAATTGGCTTAAGTGTGAACATCAGCGTAAATGGTTGTCTGTCTCTATGGGTCAGCCCTGTGATAATCTGGCAACCTGTCCAGGGTGTACCCTGCCTCTCGCCCAATGTCAGCTGGGATAGGCTTTAGCCCCCCCGCAACCTTGAATGGGATCAGCAGTTACGAATAATAAATGAATGAATGAAAAAAAAAGAAGGGGACAAGATCCAATGAACTATTGACATTTACAAGATTGGATGTAAGGAGTTCTGACAGGGACATTTGAGAATTTTGATGTTTGTGAGGTGTAACCCACAGTGTAACTCACTGTAGCCACAGCAACATTATACTTCCCAGGTGCAGTTGTCTTGACTTTGTCTGATGGGAGGCCAACAGACAACAGATTCACACTGAACTGTGACTCCCAATCATGGGTATGAACCAAATCGTGTTTTCTGTCTACTGTTACACCTCTAGGGGCCAACAGTGTCAGACTTTGAAGGCTAACCACATCCTGATTCCAGCTTTGTACTTTGAACACAGACATGAGATTGATATCAAACTTCTTGTCTCACTCTCAGAACAGGATGCAAATATGAGTATTTAAAAAAAAGTTGCTTTATCTGTTCTCCTACTCTGCATGAGGCACATTCATATTTACACAGCATTTTTTAATTAAATTGAGAACTCCTATACAGTGGTATACATAATTTAATAACATAAGAAGAGTAACAAACTGATGTGTTGTCTCTAAAATTGTTTTATTACAGGCTGATGCTAAGCAGGACTTAATTGAATAGTGATTATTATTCACATCAGTAAATTAGTCGTGATGCAGGGATACTTAAGGTAGATTTATTGTATTTAATCATTTCTGGGACTTCTACTGATCCAATACAACAAATGCAACTAAAGCAGAAATATACTGACTGTGAGAGACATAAACCATCTGTCCTTCACTGCACTTTGGTTCAAAATGCACAGTCAGCAAAGAGCCTAAATATCACACTGACACATTTGAAAGGATTTACAGTTCTCCTCCATGCAGGGCCAAGAATGTGTACACATACAAGGACTCAGTTTTTCTCATAGCTTTCAATGTACTTACACAGAAACAGAAATAACGGCTAGCAACAAGACATCGCTGCAACCCATTTGAGGGTAGGCGGCCTGGCTCTTGGACCTACTCTGGAGAAGGTCCATCTCTGGCACTGCGCGGCCAAAAGTTACAGTGGAAAAGGCCTACTAGACTGGTTGACATCCTGAATGAGGCTGATGACTGTTGTGTTGCCTACGAACATCAAGAGTCTAACAGACGGGTCTCCGGAGGTGCGGTCTTTGTGTTGAGGGAGAAGAGCTATGGGGAGAGCACACATCCCTGGGAGGCAACAGGGCTGATTGTCTGACTACTTTGGGTTAAACAGAAACCTAAAATTGACTAAATAACATAAAGCCAAGACGCAGAGGGGCTTTCATAAGATTTGATATGTTGTTAGGAGTTGCATTAACAGACAATCCTTAATTTAAAAATGTTATTTATTCTAACATGCAAATTAAAAAAGTACCTGTCATGCCAGGACATTTAACTCAAAACTACAAAGTAGGGTGCATCCTCTAGAGACCACAAATGTCACTACTTCAAACCAACTACTTTAATAATCCAATAATTGTTAAGATATTTCAATTTTGACCAAAGTGGTGAAGTTACAGAAAATATTGACATTTCCATCCTTAGAGCTGCACTGTTAGCATGGCTTATAAAGAGAAGAGGACTTTTTCCAGATGTCATTCACAGAATGACTCTAAAAGCTTTATTGCTACTTTGATACTTTGATCAGGTGATTCTGCAGTCAAGCTAGTTAACACAACCGAGGTGTTGAACACACTGTCAGAGCTTCTCTTGATATCCACGTCATAAATGAAATACTACTATATAGTGCAGAAAATGCATTTCAATTCTAGTACTATAAACTGGTAGGCAAGAATGAAAATGTTGATTTTTTTTATTTCAAAACATGAATATTTCATTCCTTTTTAAATTTAATGACAGGTGGTCCTCTGACAAGACCCTTTGTTAAGCAAAGCCTCGTCTAGTTGAACCTATGCAGAGTAGCAGTACAAAGCATCCAGGAGACTAACTCTACAGCAGCAGTAGCCTCCTTCACACAACACAAGCTCTAATCAGGTTATGTGTGGTTTAATAGCCTGAGTGGAAGCCTGGTTTCAGCTCATCAGGGACCACAGCAAAGCCAGAGGCCCAAACCTCTACCTCTAAAACCCCAAACTGAATTAACAGATTTAAAAAAAAAAAAAAAAGCTTGTTCCTCTGACCAATGTTCAAGACCCATATTAGAGACTTTTCCATTGGCCAGTGAGGTACTAATTCGAAATAGCCAAATGGAAAATGCTGTTTACGTGATCTGTATTAAATTGAAAATATTTTTCATATTCAGAATAATAGTGGAATATCAGTGTACATGGAAATGTACATTGTGTGATTGTTGGTTTTGGTCTTTTCATGGGATTTGTTGATGGTAAGAAAATACAGAATAACACCAGCCTTATTCTTTAAGGGATCACAAGACAAAAAGGCTGAAAACACTGATGTATTGTATGCAATACAAGTGTTTAATATGAATAAAGATTAAGTATGACCTTCAGATAGCCTCCAAAAACCAAAAGGTCTCGACCCCCAGGTGGGAAACCACCGCAATAAAAGCTGTAAGAGCTAACGCTGGACTACTGTTGGAATTCCTGAGTACAACCACTCCAACATTAGCACGGCAAAGTAAGTCAATAGCAAACCTTTAGGACAAAATTCAAAGGAGTCTAAATCTTGCCTGACAGGCAGACAAGAGGATTCATCAAGGTGTGTGTGAAGCATCATAATAGGAGCACCTCTGCACTGAGTGAGAAGATAGAACACAGAGCATGGGGCCAGCACACACTCACAGATGTGTGTGTTCAGTCTTAGAGTCCAGAACTGAGTTACCAGCACCGAGTGTTGACCAGACTGGCCTTTGATAAAATATCGCATATTATCACCCAAAATGATTCTATCTCTGGAGTAGGGTTTCAGGAACATACTGGTTACAAGATAAACTGTGATATAAAAGTTGACGGTTATTATACCGTGTACATTTGCTTATCAATGGTACTGGAAAAAAAATGCAACTGAATTTTGAATCTCCTCTTTATGTTGGTTATTTTCTAAGGAGAGACGTGTTAGACACATTGTCATTAACAAAATGGTTTCAAGTGCAATTATAGTAATAAAACGTTTGTTGAACCAACAATAACCCTTCTGTTTTCATTCATTTAAGGGTCATTCTGACTGATAAATTCTGTAATACTGTGATACTGTGAAACCACAATATTTTCTGAGACAGTTGCTGTACCGTGAAAAGCTCATACTGTTGCAACCCTACTCTGTTTCTGATCACAGATCCACTAAAACCTGCTGTGGATTAGTTTTCTATTGCTAAGTCATGGTTGTTTCTCCAAATGAAACCTCAATGTCTCAGTTCAATGAATCTATATGACAGCAGTTAATATATTTAAAATAATATCAACATTTAAGCACAAGTACAACCCTTAATGTACACAATATGTCCATTATGATTTTTTTCATTTTCATTGAATTATATCAAAATGAATAACAATGTATGTTTAACTTCCGGGTAGATAAAAATATGATCAGTAGGCTATTTATATATAATTTTCACCACTTTACCTTGCCATCAGACAGCACTTTCCAACAATGAGACCATTATCTTAAAGCCACCAGACTCCATTGACAAATTCAATGATTTTACTTAAGCTTCTGTGCAGGTAGATTTGATTTATCGAAGACACTAGTAAAGCAACATATTACATAGCTACAATTGACCCTTCGCTAAGTCCCGCCCCCGTATGCAGACTGGCCAATCATTGGCATTGGGCCGGGGGACACGACATTGGGCCTGGGACACGTCGTGTATTAATGATACTCGTAAGCTGGATAGGTTGGAAAAAGATACACATTTCTTCCCTGTTCCAAAACCAAAATCAAACCCTGAAAAGTGTAGGCATAGCTAGCTAGCTACTGAAGATAAAGCTTACTAAATGCATACACATGCTGCTTTTGCTTTTTAATAATTATAACACTGAAAAAAATGGCCCTGCTGTACAGTAACCAGTGAAGAGAAGCAGGGAAACTCTGCTGATATTCAACACGCAGATGAACTTTGTTTGACTTCCCCCAGAGGTCCCTGCCCGTCCGGCGGCAGAGGTCCAGGTGCTGGCAGCGGCACGGGGGTGAAGCCAAACTCTGTACATCTGCACACACTGTGATGCCACACAGCTGGTTTACTATCAGCAAAGTTTCCCTTTATATTCATTGTCTTCTGTAGGGACCATCAGTGATGTGGTGGTTCACTTTTACACTGTGATATGTAGCCTATAGTTTGGCTTTAGCTTCTAACTATCTTTGTCTTTTTAACCTGTTGTTGCTGCTGAGTCAGTTTGACATCCTGGATATATCCTTCAAACACAGACTGTAGACCCCTCTGTCTGCTTCTCTCTGGAATCACTGCTTAGTTTTTCCAAAAAAAATATGATAATATTTCTTCAGGGAGTGCAGTTAATTACAGTGTGGGCTCCATGCTTACTCTGACAGCTGGGTGGACCATAACAAAGGGGCGGGGCTTAGTGAAAAGTCAATAACCACCTTGCGGGTGTATGCCTCTGCAAACCAGTGAGGTTGCACTTACAGTTTACATCAACATCTGTGAAAACATGAATGCTTCCCACACATCTTACCCCCAACAGCACAAAATATCAATACAATCATCAGTTTCAAGGAGGACATCCAAGATGAGTGTCACCGATTCAGCATCTGACCAAATGTCTGCTCTTCTGCTCCTGAGATATGATGCTGAGTAATGGCCAGAATAGTGTTTTCGTAGAACATTATGATACAGTGAAACTGACCTCTAACTTTTTTGATATAATGTCATCACTTCCTCAAGGTGTTCTTGAGATATCGCGTTAACAAAAATGAGACAGACAAGGTCACAGTGCCCTTGACCCTTGACAACCAAAAACTAATTAGTTCATTGTTGAGTCCAAGTGGACATTTATGCCAAATTCCTTCAAGGTGTTCCTGGGATATTTGAGTACATGAAAACATAATGCCTCTGGCCGCAGCTGTGGCTGCAGGCATGAAACATCAGTTAGGTCAGGCCACCATGTTTAACTATATAGCTTTAAACATTTCACAGATTTCCACAATACAAATTATATATGTGGTATTAATTTCATGTGGGATGGGACACTGTATTTCAGAGCTTTGCCTGTCAGTTCGATATCAGGATGTGTCACCCTGCATTAAAGACTGCAATTATCCCTGTTTCAATGAAGACTCATATCACGATGCGATGATGTTACAGCGTTGCTCATTTTCATGCCGAATAAAATAACAGAGAGGTTTGTGTGAATCTCAGAATAAACTGTGACGTTACACGTTCACACAGGTCAGTGATGGAGAGCTCTTCAGTCCTGACAGCAGGAATGTGTTTCTGAGGACAAGCAGACCATAGCAAACACCTCTGCTATGATAACTGAGGCTGTCACACCACAACATATCCACTGACACACCCTGAAAACATCTTGTTCCATCCATTTCTCTGGAAATGAATCATCTATTTCCCACCTCACAGCCTAATGTGATTTCTGTTGTAGCATCTCCCAGCCCGATGCAACAGCACACGTCACTGGGTGGCACCAAGCTATGATTAGTCATGACTGCACTGACACACAGGCACTACAACTTTAAAATAAGATTTAAAACAAATTTTTATAAATCACCGATAAATCTGTATCATAAAAAACTCAAGTATGTCCTACCAACTGACTTAAACATTTTGTATTTCAATCTATCGTTTATCATCACAATAAATGTTCTACGAGGACATTTCCATGGTATTTTTGCAGCATCACTGTAGTCCCTTTTCAACAAGGTAAACACTATTTGCTAAGTTTCAAGACAGTAAATAAAGGTGTGCAGTGAGTCTGAATGTAAATATACTGCCCAGCTGCCAGAGGAAAATATTGGCACTGTACGTTTCTATAAACCACAAATACATTACATTTGTATGTGTCATATGTATCATATCAATGTTTCTAAAGTGACGTAGTATATGAGCTGACTTTGTCATTGGGAGGTGGAGGGGATGATGGATGGCGGATGGCGTGACACCTAGGTGTCTTTTAGTGACCTGTTTTACTAGCAGGGATTCTGGTCTTTTCCTAACTTGAACCAACTGTTTTTTGTGCCTAAACCTACCCACACATTGACCCCAGTGTTATTGAAATGTTTAAAAATTGACTTTAATGTAATGCAGCCTTTAACACCAGTAAAAGACATCACTTAGGATATTCAATATCCAAAATCTGAAACAATATTCAGTCTCATATCAGGATATAATTATATAGATAAAATCCCCAGCCCTAGGCTAACTCCAGTCACAGCACTGCAATCCACAAGAGAATATCAACTAGGTACATAAAGCAGGGGTCAAGTGCTCTTCCCTTATTCACGGCCCTCTTGGTCAGACCACACCTTGGATGTCTGCCTTCATTTTGATCTCAACCACAGCTGTTAAGTTTCGTGACTGCATCTTGCACAGTTGTGACACTATTGCATTGACAAAATCTGACCACAGATGGAAGGACAGACAGACAGACATGTAAACACCTGCCAAAATACTCAAAACGGCTTCCACTGCTAAAACTGCTGTCACCAGGACCACATTTTGCCATGATGACACACACACAGACTCTCAAAGTGAAAACAATACCAGCCGTCACAACATTGTTGCAGCTGCTTAAAAATACAAAAAGGCATCTCTTCCCATCAGTGAACAGCAACACAGTTCAGTGAGTATTAGAACAGACATAGATGATTCTTGCCCTTCACACAGCTGAAGAAATAGTCACTTTCAACTTCAATTTCAATTCATTTCAGTTATTTACACTAAATGTACATTTGACAGGTTTAATACCCCCCATCCTTTGTTAAAAAAAAAAAAAATCAAATAAATCTGTTGGTGCTGGAGCTAATGATTATTTTACTATCAATAAATCTGCTGAGTATTTCCTCAGTTAACTCAAATCAAATTGATCAACTGTTTGGCCTATAAAACATCAGAAAACAGTTAAAATGCCCATTACAATTTCCTATTAAATTACTCAGTTTGTTGCTCAGTTTAATAAACAATTTTCTATTGATTGACGACTTAATTGCCTAATCATTTCAGCTTTATATTTTGTAAGGAATGGACACATCATATACAAATATGGCACATATTTTACTTTCTGCACAAATATTATACATTTACAGAGCTTATGAAAAAGGAGATTCAGACAAGCTTGAATTCATCATAGCCACAATGTCCATGAAAATGTCAGATTCCCAGGGCAAAACTGTGGCCGAGAGTGGACTGATCAACCAACTGATGAAGCAAGCTGTAGAGCTGCTGGTAAATATGTAATCAGCCATGATAAGACCATCATTGACTAACTGTGCAGAGAACCATAAACAGACTGTATAACAACTGGAGACCATCAATACCACTAAATATCATTAGGTCATATTAGTGCAAAGGAAGGCTCCTTAGTGAATTAGAAATACAGCCACACTACAGATCATGAATGAGCTCCCCTACCTAAGGTCAGTATCAGCTGTTGATGGAGGGCCACGTAAACACTAAGTTCCTACAGCAACATTACATGATACTGTGCATATATGAAAGGGTTAAAGGGTGATGTGCGTCAGGCCCATCGCAGCTTCACAACAGCAGCCTGTGTATGAATGGCACACAGCAGGTAGCAGTAGCTCCTTACCTGTCAGGCAGGTGCTCAGCGCCAGCAGGGCCGCAAACACCGCAGCCTGGTCGAGCAGCGGGACCCGCATCCTGGGCACAGCTCCGACGGCTGACAGGGGACACGGAGACCTACCGACTGAGGAGCAGGAGGAGGAAGAGGAGGAGGAGGCGGCGGCGGAGGAGAGTCGGTGTTGATCATTCCCCCATCATCCCCTGGTGCTGAGGGTGGAGAGGACTCAGGAAAACGAAAAAAAGAACGACAACATAGAAAAAGCAAACTAATTTAGGAGACGATGCAGGAGGCCGTGAGCACCCGGACCATCAAGTGTGTTTGCCGCAGGGTGTCTGCTCTCCACCGCGGGCTGCCAACATGGATGCACACACCGCTGACTGGCTGACCGATTGTGGTTTCCTCTGCTGAGCTGTGGCAGAGGCACGTAGATGTGACGTCAGCACGCTGCACCCCCCTCCGTGCTGCCTTCAGGTGCTGCTAAAGATGACACCACTACGTAGTTACACCATTAAAATGTAACCTGACCAATTCCGTCTTTGGCAAAAAGACAAAAATCTGCTCAAAGGAATGATATCACATGTCATACAACAACAACAACAACAACAAGAAACATCACAGGTTGTAACTGTAAATGTTACTGTAAGTGCTCCCTTCATGCAGCAGATTTTCTAATGTAGTTTTGCAGTGGGTTTAGGATACTTTAGAAGTCACAGGGCACAAACAATCACACGATACACTTTAAAGGTCCCGTACTATGCTCGTATTCAGGTTCATACTTGTATTTTGGTTTCCTGCCACAACATGCTTTCATGCTTTAATGCTGAAAAAAACACATTATTTTTCTCATACTTTCTGCCTGAATATACCTGTAACCACCCTCTGTCTAAAACGCTCCGTTTTTCTATCTTTAATGGGGGTTTCACTGGAATCATATTGCCAGACAACAGCCTCGGTCCATGTTTACTTCCTGTCAGCTAATGTCATTCACACACACTGCAAAACATTCCAACAAGAAATACCAGAGGGCCCATTTAGAATGTTAATGTTTTGAACAGAATATATATAGTATACTTATGACATCACAAATTCACAGAAATCCTGACGGCTCGTTTTAAGGCACATGTTCTGAATATGAGCTCAGTGCATTTCTCTGTGCACGTATTAGGAGTGTGCCATATCATCTCCTTTACGATAATACTAGTATAATTTTTAATATGATGTGAAAAAATTATATTGTGATAACTGTGATATTTCAACTTGTTGACATATTGACGTCATACTGTTACCCATGGCAACAACAAGCATGGCTGAAAGCAAAATTATTACAGACTCCCCAGTAGTTCCAAAAAGAGGAGCAGCTTCAGTAGTGTGGAATTAACTCTGGCTTTATTAGGCCTCAGCATCCTGAGTGTTTTATGAACAGCCCCGGACTTCTCAGACTCTTTTAGTGACTTACTGCTCAGAGGGAACTCATTCAGCGGCTCCTCTGGCAGCAGCACAGCATCTCGCTCTCGCCATGCGCACATTGGAGTCAGTGTCATCAAGTGATTTTGTCATAAACCTTTGGTAATGTAAACCTATGTGACGCTTGTGGCTTGACAAAAAATTACATATATATGTATATATATATGAATGTGCAGTTATGATAGCATAACAGCCTGTCACAGGTTACAGCTTGATGATTAGAGGAGACATGGCAGAGCATAAAGGTCCAGGTGGAAAAAGAAACAACTCAATCATTTTTTTGCTAAAAGAGAAGGAAACCACCCGTTGATTTATATCTGTAGATCCCAGGGTACATTTGTATTATTAATATTGTATACAGAATCTAAATCCTGACTCTGAGTTATTGTTGTTGTTTACAAAGTAAAGAAATGAGAGATAATTTTTGTGTAGTTTTTACCAAAATATTTAAAAGCAAACTACAAAACTGTATCACTTGTTGCAATTCTGTTTTGATAATAACAATAATCATAGTTCTTATGATAATAAAACATTATTTTTACCAATTTATTATATTGTCAAGAATACTGTTATCGCAAAAATATTCTGAAATACCATAATATCATTTTAGGGTCATATGTTTCATGAAGGTGGCATGAGGGCCTGACGTCCTCTAGTGGGACCTGTGCTCACAGCTCAGCACCATGCAGCTTGATTGGCATTCACCAGAGATCACCAGAATTGGCAGGTCCACCACTGACCCCCTATTCTCTTCACAGATGAGAGCAGGTTCACACTGAGCACACGTGACAGGCGTGTAAGAGTCTGGGGACACCGTGGTGAAAGTTATGATTACTGTACCATCATCCGCATGACCGGTTTGGTGGTGGGACAGTGATGGTTTTGGCGGACGTACCTGACGTACTGCGGTAAGCGTGTTGTGTCATTTCCGGTGTTTCTGTGTTGGTGTCTCTCAGCTGCTGCAGCGATCTCTCACCAGCTACTTTTCTGCTTTTTCTCCTCACTTTAGCTGTTAAACATCCACTTCACTCCTTAAACCTCACTAGTTGTAGTGTTAATCACTCTGCTTCTTTAAACGACTGTCTTATTCATCTTTGCTTGCTCACACACCCTCGGCCTTGTTAGCTACCTTAGCTTAGCACCTAGCGATGGCTTCCTCTCCTGCACTCTCTTGCTCGGTGTGCCACATGTTTAGTTACTCCTCTGCCTCCTTTAGCGATAATGGTACATGTGAGAAATGTAGTTTATTTTCTGCGTTGGAGGCGAGGCTTAGTCAATTAGAAGCTCGGCTCCGCACCATGGAGAGTCAAACTTTAGCTGCGGTAGTTAGCCCGTCCCCTGTAGCCGGCGCGGAGCCACTTATCATAGCCTCTGCTAGCGGTTCTCCGGTAACTCCTGTGCAGCCAGGAGGTTGGGTGACTGTCCGAGGGAAGCGTAGTACCAGGCCGAAGTCCACGGCTCACCACCAACCCGTTCACGTTTCTAACCGTTTTTCCCCACTCAGCGACACACCCGCTGAGGAGAAAACTCTGGTAATTGGCAGCTCCATTTTGAGAAACGTGAAGTTAGCGACACCAGCGACCATAGTCAAATGTATCCCTGGGGCCAGAGCGGGCGACATTGAGTCAAATTTAAAACTGCTGGCTAAGGCTAAACGTAGATTCAGTAAGATTGTTATTCACGTCGGCGTTAATGACACCCGGTTACGCCAATCGGAGGTCACTAAAATTAATGTTGCCTCGGTGTGTCAGTATGCCAAAACTATGTCGGACTCCGTAGTTTTCTCTGGACCCCTGCCCAATCTGACCACTGATGATATGTTTAGCCGCATGTCATCATTCAATCGCTGGCTGTCGAGGTGGTGTCCAGCAAACGATGTGGGCTTCGTTAATAATTGGAAAACCTTTTGGGGAAAACCTGGTCTGATTAGGAGAGATGGCATTCATCCCACTTTGGATGGAGCCGCTCTCATATCTAGAAACCTGGACAAGTTTATTAGTGATCTAAAACCGTGACAACACAGAGTTGAGACCAGGAATCAGAGTCGCAGTGTAAAACGCTTCTCTGAGCTTCTAGAGCAGTTACCCACCCATAGTGTCATACCAACGGTGTCTGTCCCCCGACCTCCTAAATTATTTAAATATAAAGTTAAACATAGAGGAGTTGTACATAATAACCTGATTAAAATTAAAACCTCTTCTGTGACAGAAAGACAAAACAGGAGAATTAAATGTGGACTGTTAAATGTCAGATCGTTATCTTCCAAAGCAGTGTTAGTAAACGAATTAATATCAGATAATCATATTGATTTACTCAGCCTCTCCGAAACCTGGCTGTGTCACGATGAATATGTAAGTCTAAATGAATCCACTCCTCCCAGTCATAATAATACCCACGTTCCTCGAGGCAGCGGCCGAGGAGGAGGAGTTGCAGCCATTTTTAACTCTAGTCTATTAATCAGTGCTAAACCTAAACTAGATTATAAATCCTTTGAAAGCCTTGTCCTTAGTCTTTTACATCCGACCTGGAAAACCTCGCAGCCTCTTCTATTTGTTATAGTGTACCGTGCTCCTGGCCCGTATTCAGAATTCTTATCTGAATTCTCCGAGTTTTTATCCAGTTTAGTCCTGAAATCAGATAAAGTTATTATTGTAGGCGATTTCAATATTCACGTAGACGTTGATAATGACTCCCTCGCTACTGCGTTTATCACATTACTAGACTCCATTGGCTTCACTCAAAGTGTACATAAGCCCACTCACCGTTTTAACCACACCCTCGATCTAGTTCTGGCGTATGGAATTGAGATTAATAACTTAATGGTCTTTCCAGAGAATCCCTCTCTATCAGACCATTACTTGATAACTTTTGATTTCTGTCTACTTGACTACGCGCCACTCAGTAACAGTTACTATACTAGGTGTTTATCAGATAGTGCGGTAGCAAAATTTAAGGAAGTGATTCCGTCGGCGTTAAATTTAATACCCTCTGTAAGTGAGGTTTCCCGTACTGACTTTAAAGTCTCCCAAATTGATCATCTCGTCGACAGCACTGCAGGCTCACTGCGAACAATTCTTGACTCCGTAGCACCTCTTAAAAAGAAGTTCGCAAAGCAAAGAAAGTTTGCTCCCTGGTATAACTCCCAAACTAGAAAATTAAAGCAAATGTCGCGAAAATTTGAAAGGAATTGGCGATTAACCAAACTGGAAGATTCTCGTTTAATCTGGTTAGACAGTCTAAAAACATATAGGAGAGCCCTCCGCAATGCCAGAGCAAACTATTACTCGTCATTAATTGAAGAAAATAAGAACAACCCCAGGTTTCTTTTCAGCACTGTAGCCAGGCTGACAGAGAGTCACAGCTCTATTGAGCCTTGTATTCCTTTAGCCCTTAGCAGTAATGATTTTATGAGCTTTTTTAATGACAAAATTGTAACTATTAGAGACAAAATTCATGACCTCCTGCCGTCTAACAGTACTAATCTGCCTTCAGATACAGCTATAAGTGCTGATACGTATTTAGATTGCTTCTCCCTGATTTCTATTCAACAATTGACCTCGATCATTTCTTCATCCAAGTCATCAACGTGTCTATTGGACCCCATCCCAACTAGGCTACTTAAGGAAGTCTTACCTTTAGTTAACACTTGCATATTAGACATGATCAATATATCTTTATTAACGGGCTATGTACCACAGTCTTTTAAGGTAGCTGTAATTAAACCTCTGTTAAAAAAGCCCACATTGGATCCAGAGGTGTTAGCCAACTATAGACCAATATCCAACCTTCCCTTTCTCTCAAAGATCCTTGAGAAAGTAGTCGCAGACCAGCTGTGTGACTTTCTCCATGATAATAATTTATTTGAGGAATTTCAGTCAGGATTTAGAGTGCATCATAGCACCGAGACAGCACTAGTTAAAATTACAAATGATCTTCTGATTGCTTCAGACCAAGGACTCGTCTCTGTACTTGTTTTACTAGATCTTAGTGCCGCATTTGACACAATTGACCATCAAATTCTGCTACAGAGACTGGAACATTCAATTGGCCTTAAAGGTTCTGCACTAAGCTGGTTTAAATCTTATTTATCCGATCGCTTTCAGTTTGTTCACGTTCATAATGAATCATCTTCACGTACTAAAGTTTGTTTTGGAGTACCTCAAGGTTCAGTGCTCGGCCCAATTCTATTCACGCTATATATGCTTCCCTTAGGTAACATCATTAGAAATCACTCTATAAATTTCCATTGCTATGCGGATGATACACAGTTGTATTTATCGATAAAGCCAGAAGAAACGGATCAATTAACTAAACTTCAGAAATGCCTTAAAGATATAAAGACCTGGATGAGCACCAATTTCCTGATGTTAAATTCAGACAAAACTGAAGTTATTGTTCTTGGCCCCAAACAGCTCAGAAACTCTTTATCTGATGACATAGTTTCTCTGGATGGCATTGCTCTGGGCTCTAGCACCACCGTAAGAAACCTCGGCGTAATATTTGATCAAGATTTGTCTTTTAACTCCCATTTAAAACAAACGTCTCGGACTGCATTTTTTCATCTGCGTAATATTGCGAAAATTAGGCCTATCCTGTCACTAAAAGATGCAGAAAAATTGGTCCATGCGTTTGTTACCTCGAGGCTGGATTACTGTAATTCCCTATTATCAGGTAGCTCTAATAAGTGCCTGAAAACTCTCCAGCTAATCCAGAACGCGGCGGCACGTGTACTGACAGGAACTAAGAAACGAGATCATATTTCTCCTGTTTTAGCTTCTCTGCACTGGCTCCCTATAAAATCCAGAATTGAATTTAAGATCCTTCTCTTAACTTACAAAGCTCTACATGATCAGGCTCCATCATATCTCAGAGAGCTCATAGTGCCCTATTATCCCACCAGAACACTGCGCTCTGAGAATGCAGGGTTACTCGTGGTCCCTAAAGTCTCCAAAAGTAGAACAGGAGCCAGAGCCTTCAGCTATCAGGCTCCTCTTTTGTGGAATCAGCTTCCTGTTTCGGTCCGGGAGGCAGACACCGTCTCCACTTTTAAGACTAGACTTAAGACTTTCCTTTTTGATATAGCTTATAGTTAGGGCTGGCTCAGGCTTGTCTTGGACCAGCCCCTAGTTAGGCTGACATAGGCCTAGTCTGCCGGGGGACCTTCTATAATACACCGAGCCCCTTCTCTCCTTCTCTCTCTCCCTTGCTAGTATTCATGTCCTGTTAATGCATCTCTCTAACCCGGGCCTACTGCATGTCACTAACTCGGCTTGTTCTCCGGAGCCTTTGTGCTCCACTGTCTCTCAGGTTAACTTGTGTCGCAGCTGTGCCTGGATGGTGTGTGGTGTTGTGCTGCTGCCGTGGTCCTGCCTGATGCCTCCCACTGCTGCTGCTACTATTAGTCATACCTGGACTATTATACACATAACATTATTGTCACATACATATATAATCATATTATTAATATAATATCTGTTTCTCCTTATGTCTCATTGTGTCATATGGATTACTGTTAATTCATTATATTGATCTGTTCTGTACAACATCTATTGCTCGTCTGTCCGTCCTGGAAGAGGGATCCCTCCTTCAGTCGCTCTTCCTGAGGTTTCTACCATTTTTTCTCCCCGTTAAAGGGGTTTTTTTGGGGAGTTTTTCCTTAGCCGCTGTGAGGGTCCAAAGGACAGAGGGATGTTGTATGCTGTAAAGCCCTCTGAGGCAAATTGTGATTTGTGATATTGGGCTTTATAAATAAAATTGATTGATTGATTGATTGATTGATGGTCTGGGGAGGCATATCATTAGAGGGTTGCACAGACCTCCATGTCATAGCCCACGGTACCCTGACTGCTGTTAGGTACCGGGATGAAATCCTCAGGGCGACTGTCAGACCTTACGCTGGTGCTGTGAGCCCTGGGTTCTTCCTGGTGCAGGACAATGCCAGGTCTCATGTGACCAGAGTGTGTAGGCAGTCCCTGGATGATGAAGGCACTGATGCCATTGACTGGCCCTCTCGTTCCCCTGACCTAAAGCCAACTGACCACCTATGGGATGTTATGTATCAGTGCATCTGACGCCGCCAAGTACCACCACAGACTGTCCAGGAGCTCACTGATGCCCTGATCCAGGTCTGAGAGGAGTCCCCCCAGGACACTATCTGCTGACGCATCAGGAACACTGAGACATTGTTGGGAGTACATACAGGCACACGGGGGCCATACACACTACTGAGTCACATTATGAGTTGCCGTGTTAAAATTCATGTAGGTTGGATCGGCCTGGGATTTCAATTTCTTACTTTGATTTTGGTGTGATTTTGAATCCAGCCTTCAGTGGGTTGATGATTTTGGTTTCCACTGACAGTTGTTACATCATTTTGTTATCAACAAATTATACAATGTACATCAGTAAAGATTTTTAACTTGAATAATTTGTTCATTAAGATCTGATATGTGATTTAAGAGTCCCCTCATTTTTTGAGCAGTGTATTATATTAGTCTAATTACCTCAGGGGCAGTTTCTGTCTTCCTGAGTGCTTTTTGCTTTTTTTTAAATTATTGTTGTTATTATTATTATTATTATTATTATTATTATTCATAATATAAGAAGGCCATACTTGAGCACACCATTTTAATGGGTAAGGGTAGTACCTCTCATGGAGAATGCTTTGGTGCCCTCTGGTGGCACAACTACTACTTAACTGCACTATGTGAGTCAGAACTAATACACAGAGAACAGGCACTGTTTCTTGAGACCTTCATTACAATTCCAGATGTATCCACCTGTGTGTGGATCCTGGCCAGCCCAGGTCAACACTCTTTGCCAATAGTGTGGTGTCCACATGTGTAGTTGTTGGCAGCATCCTTCTTGTCAGCGATCAGCTGTTCAGGGTGGAACAGCTGATCGCTGACAAGGAGGCAGATCACCCCAGTGTTTTTTTTAATTTATTTTTTATGTCTGTTTATTAATTTTTGCACAGCAGTGTAAACACAGTAAAGAAACATACCAAAAGCAAAAAACAAGACAAAGCAAAATGGAACATTAGTGGTAAGACAAAAAGGGAAAAAACAGATTACATAAAAGTCATCCCACAAGTTACAAGGTTTTGACATATGACACCGGAGCACAGTTAACCTGTTAAACCAATTACCATTCACTTCAATTCTTCAGTCAAACTAAGGGCTGGTTGCCAGATTTTCTTTGAGTCCCTCTGTTTGACAGGATGAATCTAAGGTTCTCTAACTGTAAAACATTACCGAATTCATACCTATCCTTCACTCTGCCTGGCTCAACCATCCCTAAAGGTGCAGTTAAAAGGACAATGGGAAACTCCTTCTTAAAAGCCTAAGCAAAAAGGTCAAATAAATGACCCCAAAAAGTTAACAACCTATGGCACTGCAGGAATTGGTGAGACAGAGCTGCTTGATCTATTGAACATTTCACACAGAGGGGTGAAGCATCTTTAAATATTTTTGTAGTCTATTGGGAGAGAGGTGCAATCTATGCATGCCTTGCTAATTTTGAGCTACTGTGAGTATTTTCAATACAGGTTTCCCACACTTCATCTATAATCTTAGTACCCAATTCTTCCTGCCACTTTTCCTTACATGGTTTTGATGATGGACATTTTAACTTTTGAGGAATGTTGTTAAAATGAGACACAGCACCCTTAGTATATGGTTTAATAGCTTGTCTAAAGCAGCATGATGAGGTTTCTGCTCATGAAGTGGGACATGAGCCCTTAAAAAGTGTCGCAATTGTAGAGATTGGAAGAAATGTGGGGTAGAAAGCTTAAGTGTCTGCTGGAGTTGCTGAAAAGAAGCCATGTGATCACTAATATACAAATCTCCTGAAGAGATGATACCCCTCTCCCTCCAGGTTGTGAATGCATGATTGAAGCATAAAAGAGTGTCCAAATATGTTTTAGGGGCCTTAAACATCAGTAACACTTGAGACCAGACTTTTAAGGAGTGTAGAATTATGGGTTATTTCCATTTAAACTCACCAGCCACTTTATTAAGTACACCTTGCTAGTACCGGGTTGAACCCCCTTTTGCCTTGCATAGATTCAACAAGGTGCTGGGAACATTCCTCAGAGATTTTGGTCCATGTTGACATGATGACATCACACAGTTGCTGTAGATTTGTTGGCTGCACATCCATCATGCATCCCAAAGATGCACTATTGGATTGAGATCTGTGACTGTGGAGGCCATTGGAGTATAGTGAACTCATTGTGATGTTCAAGAAACCAGTTTGAGATGATTTGAGCTTCGTGACATGGCGTGTTATCCTGCTGGACGTAGCCATCAGAAGATGGGTACACTGTGGCCATATAGGGGTGGACACGGTCAGCAACAATACTCAGGTAGGCTGTGGTGTTTAAATGATGCTTAGTTGGTAATAAGGGGCCCAAAGTGTGCCAAGAAAATATCCCCCACACCATTACACCACCAGCAGCCTGAACCATTGATACAAGGCAGGATGGATCCATGCTTTCATGGTGTTTACACCAAATTCTGACCCTACCATCTGAATGTTGCAGCAGAAATCAAGACCCATCAGACCAGGCAATGTTTTTCCAATCTTCTATTGTATAATTTTGGTAAGCCCGTGGGAATAGTAGCCTCAGTTTCCTGTTCTTAGCTGACAGGAGTGGCATATAATGTGTTCCTCTGCTGCTGTAGCCTATTTGCTTCAAGGTTTGACGTTCCCTTTTTTCATCTTGAACCAGTCTGGCCATTCTCCTCTGACCTCTGGCATTAACAAGGCATTTTCCCCCAGAGAACTGCAGCTCACTGAATATTTTCTCTTTTTCAAACCATCCTCTGTAAACCCTAGAGATGGTTGTGTGTGAAAATCCCAGCAGATCAGCCCATCTGGCACCAACAACCAAATCAAATCAAAGTCACTTAAATCACCTTTCTTTCCCCGTTCTGATACTTGGTATGAACTAAAGCAGGTTGTCTTGACCATGTCTACATGCCTAAATGCACTGAGTTGCTGCCACGATTGATTAGCTATTTTTGTTAACAAGCAGTTGAACACTTGTGAGACTATGTCTTTTTTAGCCTTTGTTGGGCTGTTAAGAAGTGCTAGTAGACAAGAATGCTTGCAAGAAAGATGTTCAATCTGTAGCCATAAAGGCATTTCTTCCAGGTTATTGTCAGGAGGGCAGTCACACCAGAAAGAAAAAAATATTTAAATGGACAGCTAGGTAAATCTAGAGTGGGGGAGACCCAATCCACCTTCACTCTACCTTTGCTTAAATGCTTCCTAGAAATTCTTGGTAGTTTACCAGGCCAAATAAAAGATGAAACAACAGAGTCAAGCTTCTTGAAGTACAATTGGGGGATGCTAACTGGAAGTGATTTGACCACCCCAATGTTAACTAGGTGATAACAGCCCGTGTGTGTGTGTGTGTGTGTGTGTGTGTGTGTGTGGGTGTGTGTGTGTGTGTGTGTTTATGTGTTTGTACTTGCGTACCTATCTGACAGTGGACTTCAGCGTCGTTACACACTCACCAAGAGGGGACCGTCAAGCCAACAGGGACATTTTTCAGGTCCCCTCTTGGTCATGCTTTAAATCATGTCAAAATCATGTCTAAAGCACTCTGGTGAATTTTTTAATTTTTTGCCAAGAGGGGACCTGGAAGTATGTGAGTGTGTGAGTCCATACTCAGCACTGCCCCTGTAGGCTGGAGCAGGTATTTCAATGACTCATTCACACACGTCGTTTTCTCACACACCTCAGGGGTGTAAATGGCTCATAGCCCCAGACAGTCTCTCAGACAGTAGAGGGGCTATTGAACACACTACTTAGGGTCAGTTGAAACATAATTTAGTAGGTTTTTGTAAGAAAATGGGAAGGCTCAGCTTTAGTGAATTTCAAGCTTGACACTGTATCTTAGATAAGTATTTTAGAATGAAAATAAAGGAAGACAATAAAAAACAACTAGGATAAAATAAAAAAAATAAAATGATGTTTTTGATGATAAAATGATCTTTTCCTTGCAGTTTTAAATAAGTGCTAAAAACTGATTTGACATCAGACACTAGACCTTTGAAGTAGTTTGACCCCAAAATACTTGCCTGACCAGTTTTCAATATACTTGTGTTTCTACACAACCACGACAAAGTTAGAAATAAAATGAGCAGTAGTAATATAATTTCTTTTCATTTTTAATAACTCTAACATCAGACTTTTACTAGACCTTTAAAACTGATCAGTAACAAAAAAAGTTTTTACAAGAAAATATTCAGTGTTATTGTATGCTTACTCTACATATTGAATTGGTTTGTTGTATGATGCACATTACAAAAAAAGCTTCACATTTATATTGTATGAAATGACAGCAGACCACTGTTTGCTGGTAAATAATAACACAAGTTCCCTCTTGGATAGTATGGAGCAACATTCACACACACACACACACACATACACACACACACACACACACACACACACAGAGAGAGAGAGAGAGAGAGAGAGAGAGAGAGAGAGAGAGAGAGAGAGAGAGAGTCCAATATTCATAACACAGGTTCCTACAGATGTAGCCACTTCAAATTTCCCAGGCCATCCGACTGCCATCCAACTGCCAGCCAGTTTCCAGCCAGTTTCCAGCCAAATACCATTTCCCCCCACCTTTCTGGGGGTGTGCCTGAATTCCACTGTAACACGCCCATTTATTCAATTACAAGGTGTCACCATTAGATGGCGCTTCCCTCACAGAAACACAAAAGCCCCTTTGACACTGCCAGATTTTCCGCGAATGTTCGGCCGATTTGCCGGCCAGCTGCGAGCGTTTACACACACAGAGCCGGATTGGCAAGTTGATCTGAGGCGCCCAATTTTCCGCCTCGTAGGGTAGTCATATTGGCAGAACGGTTTTAGTATAAACAGGGCGAGGCGGCCTTCCACCTCGGGAGGGTCTGTTGATGACTTGTGGGAGGGGCTGTTGATGACGTCGCACGTTCGACCCACTGGCGTGGACTTCAAACCCGGAAACAGCTGATAGCAGGAATGAGAATCTAGCAGCACTAAGGAGACGCAAAGCAGAAGATGAGCAACTGGGGAGATAAAGAATTGCGCGCCCTCCTTGCCCTCACTAACGAGGAGGCTATTAACCGTCAGATGACGGGAACTGTGAAGGATGGGCCGATGTATGAGAGAATCGCCGAAGGACTGACCAGCCGCAGCTTTCCTCGGTACGTCATTGTTTACGTCACATGCTGAGCTGCACGTTCTGTTACTAGCTCATGCCCCCCATTGCCTCGAAAAAGGCGCATTCTGTATAAACACAAGAAGGCAGGCGGCAATTTGCCGCCCTCCCCGATTTTGTTTTTATACTGCCAATGCGGAAAGAAGAGGGATTGGGCTTTCCTGCAAATTTGTGAAATTCCTGTGTAAAAGAGGCTAAAAACTAAAGATTAAGAGGTGCTAGTACTTTTCCTGGTAGATTATGCTACATTACTAATCTACTCCACTCTCTCAGATGCAGATATTACACTTTTATTGGACTATTTTTTATTTTTATTTAGTTTGGCCTATAAGCTACAGTACTTTTGTACAATAATATAAATTTGTTGCTATGTTATATTATTACAAGTTACAATAAGCCACCCAGCAGTATTTAAGTTATTAAAATGACCACCTTTATCTGCTGCAGCATTGCTGTTATAAACACATTAGTTATTAAGGAAAACCTAAAATGTTGGTACAATTGGCCCTGGTCTCCCCTATCTGAAAATACTTAGATAGTTACTCAGAATAATGAGAAATGTTCTGAAAATAATTACTTAAATCATTCTGAAAAAGTTGCTCAGTAAGAGACTCACTCAGTGTGATGATGTGTGTGACAGTGGGGGGTGGAAAGCTGTTCAGATCACACATTCACACATTCAGTAAGAACAAAAAGGTCCATAGTGATGCTACTGATGTGTGGAGGCTACCTCCACAAGACCACTTTATTTCACGTGCGCTCCCTTTGAGTTAGTAAGTTGCGGGAAAGTTTATCAACTTTGTGAAAGCTGCCTGTGACAATTTCATAATTGATATTAAGAATTTACAAATATGGTAAACATAACATCATCGGGAAGGAAATACCTCGGGCACACCCTTACAAGCCACAGGCTTCAAATGAAGCAGAGAAATTAGAGGATGCATGTTTTTATACTTTGTATTCGAGCAGGATCAAAAATAATGGGTTTCAATCTGAATATTTATGTTCATAGGGTCTTTAACAGGAGTATTTATGTTCACGCTGTTTACAAAAAGCTACAAATAAAAAAAAAAAAAAACATGAGAAAATTACAACACTCAGAACTGCACAACCTGCATCAATATACATATCAATATATATGAAGAACTGTAAACGTCACTATTGTGAGGTAGTTCAGACATCGACAGTGACGATGTGTTGTTGAATGTTTCCAATAAAAGTGGGGGCTGGGAATCCTCATAATGCTAATGATGTGTTTGAGCCAAGGAGTCATTTTCACACTTTGTAAAACAGCTGAATGGGCGACACTCTACATGAACACCATAGGAGATTGTTTAGAAACAGCCATTGTTTACACAAGACATAAGTGATCGGTGACTTTATTGAGTATTGTGAAACACCGCGGCGCTTGTGAACGGAATGGAGTGAATCTGTCTCAGCTTGATATCATGACTTTTAAAGCACCAAATGACTTACTTTAACGAATTCTGTTAGATTATAATATAAAGAATTGTGAAATATCACTTCCATGAAACTGTTCAGACAGACCTCAGATCGCTGAGGTGAAGCCGTGCTGTGTGCTGTGTGCAGAGCGCTGTACAGTCTGAACGTCAAAATAATAATTAAAAAAAGAAAAGATCTATGTAATCATTTCCAATATTCACAGGCTGTTTTTATCTAACGAAAGATTCTGTTTCAGTCCATATTTGTTGACATGTAGTCTTTGAAAAGCATATTTTCGATGAGGCTAAAAAAAAAATCCACGTACATTGTGTACACAGAGTGGGGTGGTCTAACAGCAATCTAACAGCACTAGCACAGTAATATACATATATATATTACTATATGACATTATTATCATTAACACTGCAGATAAACTCAGCGGCTAAGACTAATGATTCAAACGCAGTTTTGCTCTTGCTATACTATCGCTCGGTTCCCAGCCATATCAATATCATTTTCGTGCAATTCTTTTGAATAACAAAACACTGAAGCATATTATTTATGACCTGTGATATGGTAGCCTGATAATCATTAAATGTGCTCTGTGTGGGAAGTAAATCGCTTCAGCTTCCACACTCACTGCTCCTCCTGGTGGATAGACAGACCATTGCAACTGGTTTCTACAAATAAACTCTACATCATTGCGGGGGATCTATGAGCCCGGCCAGGTTACGACAAGGACCTGTCACGGATCGGTCACGGATCGGTCACGGATTGGTCATGGATCGGTCACGGCTCCACCACGGACCAGACGGAAATTTTAAGTGGCTGCATCTGTACAACGCAAATATAAAACAGAAAAAGAAATGCAGAAGTAACTTTTAAAACCAAAGTTTTTGTAATTTGCAACGCCTATGATATCTCCACAGGTCTGTTTTAACATACATAGCATAGCAAAACTTGCAAGGCAGATAGTCCATTGCTGATGCTTGATGGGTTGCTTGCCTTTTGGGAATTATTTGGCCTTTATCAGAGGACAGGATCAAAAAGTTATGATGGTAATTGCCCATGTTTCTCACTTTGCTCAACAGAAGATTTGCAATGGTGGATCCTTGCCTGTGTGCAAGCGCCTAAAGCCTTGTTCACATTACACGACTGTCCGACCAGTCTTGAGTTGCGGAGACTGTTGTAATCTTTTGAGTGTTCATACTTGGCAACGTGTGTTTCTGTCAGCAGGAGTCTCACCAACTGTGTTACGACCTGTGTGTGCACACTACAAGATTTCTCCAGCGAGCCCTCGCCGACAGAGCCCCAGATAACGCGATAACGTCATCAAACAACATTTTGTCACACGTGAACAAAACAGGATATCAAGAGGTCCCCCGGCGCTAAACTTTAACATGGATGTCCGACAGCTTGGAGCTCTGCAAGTCGTCAGGAAAAGAAGAAAAGGATTTGGGTTAAGGAATGGGTTGCTGCACAAGGATTGTGCGGGTTCTCAATTCTGCAGGGAGAGTTGGAGGTGAGTTCTATGAATGAAACTCGGTTGCCACTGTGCCGCTAGCCTATTAGTTTGCATTGTACTGTCTATATAGTCTATGCATGTATTCTGACCCAGATTATTGTACTTTTCATAACTGAATGATTGAACGGGTTTTTGGGAAATGCTACGGATGACAGCGGAGGACTTTGATTTCTTGCTGGGGCTGGTAGAGCCATACATCGCATCGCTGTATCCCGCCTCTCATTGGCTGATGCTCTTAATCAGTCGTGTCAGACCTCTCCAGTTTTCTAGCATGCCAGACGTCCAGTTGCAGTTGCAGACGAGGGCGCGACTTGCTCATTGGCTTGCTCACACATGAGGAGTCGTCGTGGCAGACTATCTGCCGACTCATCTCTGACCCCAGGACTTCTTAATGGCTCTCAAGATCCTCTGCGACCTCAAAATCGGGGTGAAAATTGTGTAATGTGAACAAGGCTTTAGCCACTTCAACTTTATCTGAATTCTTCTGTTTCAGGTGTCTCGTCATTTTTGCATAAGGCCTCTCACAATAAAGGCAGTAATTCCTCTTGTCGTAGATTCATTTAAGTGCAGTGTTTGAGGACATCTTCACTTTGATATTATGTTGGTCACCACCATGGGCATTTGGATCCCTTGCCATTACGGTTTTTGATGGTGGTTTTCCCATGACGCTATGTCCTTTTCCGCAAATTCCTCTGCTCCAGATTGTTGTTCTTGTTCTTCATCTGACACTTGTAGGAAAAACTGTTGCCCAGCGGTCTGACATAAAGAAAAATAACATATTTATATACAAATAATAATAGAATAAATTCATACTTTTTTCATACAAAGTTTCCATATACATTTTTTTCCACATCTGGTTATATAATTAAACACCAAATTACCATTTCATGCCCAGATAATTCCCCTTCAGTGAAAGATGATGAATCTGCTTCTGCTTGATGTTGTTCCTCTTCATCTGACATTTCCAGGGATAGAGAAACCTGTTGCTCAGTGGTCTGAAATAAAGAAATGTAACTTCTTTAGTAATTAGCAAATAATAATGGAGTTCATTCATACACACATTGTGTTTTTCCCTTTCTTACAAAGTAATCATATGAATTTTTCATGATCTTTGGTTATGTAATAAAACACCAAATTACCATTCCACAAACAGACAACTCCTCTTCAGTGGAAAAAGAGGAATCCATTCGGTCACTGTCAGTCATCTCTGGCTGATCACAGACAGCAGTCTCTGAGATGTCCATCTCAGTTGCTGTTTGGGGACAGCAATTTGCTGCATCGCTTCTGTCCTGTAACAACAATAAAATAAAGATAAAATGAAAACAAACAAAAACTTCTGAGTCTTCAACTAATAACTTTAAAATTAGGTAAAAAAAATGCATGCATCACATACTATACAATGGTTATAAATAGGGTTGTCTTTTTTTTTTTTTTTTGGCTAATCTAGAAAATTATTAACCTCACAAATCTGGGAAGTATAGCCTTTAAACAGTCCTGCCCATTAATTTACTGCATTTCCGAGAATAGTCTTAAAAAATATTTAAGTGATTTATGCCCTGGGTTTAACAGTATCATAAAATCTCTCCTGTAAATTTTTTTTTACATATACATAATTGTACCTTTATATTGTCTATGCAGTAAATAAACTTACAACTTACAATCCTACTTGAGAACAATTAAGTACTTACTTTATTTGTATTCTCATTGCCAATGTTGGTTGTGGCTCCATTGTAATCAGACTGACGTGTGAAACCTGTAAATATATAGAAAATAAGGTTAATCATTCTTATATGAGTTGAAGAGAGTGTTAGTCTTGGTACTTACATGTGACAGCCTGAAGGCATTCTTTAATAGTGGGATGTTCTTCAGCTGATCTGCTCAGCATTCTGGTAATAATACCTTTTTGGTTTATCCATCTTTCCTCACACTGAAGAGTGAAGTTGCCTTTTCTGACATTTTGAGATTGCTCAACTGGATCATTGGAGTAGAGTGTTGTGCTTTGATAGGGATGTTGCCCATCAGTCAGGATGTAATGCACCAAGCACCCTGCTATCTAAAATGTAATGGATTAATTTAAAATAATGTCAACTAATGTTCACCAGTCAGTTAACCAACCAAACAATACAAAATTAATAACAACAACAAATAACAATAACAATAATAATAATAATAATATACTTACTTGGATAACTGATTTCTTCTTGTACTTTTTTTTTATTTTGGGCCTCCAACATCCTCATAACTGGACCAAGAAAAAGATCCAGCCCTTTGAGAAAACAATGTGGTTTGTGCAAGATCCAGTTTTCTGCTTGCTCCAAAGTCTGCAATATACAGTTTGTTGTTGATATCTGTAGAAAAGGAAGAATGCTCCTTAATTATATACCAATTAAAACAACAACAAATTTCAACAAAACATTCTTAAAACTTGTGCATAAAATGCATTTTACATGGCTGGTTCATTCATAAAGTTTCTTTTACCAAACAAAATACTTTCAGGCTCCAGGTCTCTATGCAAGATTCCATGAGAGTGGAGTTCCTAAAGTCCCAGTAATAACCCCTCGCAAATCCCCAGTCTTTGATGGTCAGTCAGGCTTTGTCTCTCGGGAAAGTCCTTGTTTTCAATCAAGTCGATCAGACTGTACTCACAGAGAGGGGAGACAAAATAGGCAAAGTATGTATCCTCCAACACAGCAATAAGTTGCAAAAGATGTTTCACTTGTAAATTTTTTTAACATAGGAAATAAGCCATTTCCAATTCATTTTTGGAAATATGTTTTGCAACTCATTTCACTGCCACTGGGCAGTTGCGAAAGAGTCCGGGGAAAATCTCTGCAGCATTGCATCCATCTGCAATCTTCATTTCTGGGTTGAAAACGAGGTCAAGATTTTCAAATGAATTCTTCCAGCAAGATTCCTGAAAATGCATAAAACCCTGATGAGATTATGCAAATACAAAATAAAACACAATAATACAGTGTACACAAACATAACTGGATAAAATGCTGAGAGCCCAGAGTCTCAGATGAAGAAAGAAACCTCCATATATCTTAACCTTCTTCTCCATGTGCTCAACGCAGGTGGAAGCTGTTACACCTTTAACATCAGGGCTGCTAACCCTCTTCACTTTAATTATGTGGTGGTAAGACACACAAACTTAGCTTGAGGAGTTGTTGCACTTACTCACAGACAAATAGCAAAACTGTCCACACACTGCACTGCTACATTCACAGTTGAAATGATAACAGCGCTGTGGAGGTACAGAGACCATCATAAACGAGCTGTCTCGCTGTCTCGCTGTCTCTTTCTCTCAACTGCACACTTGCAAATATCATGCATGCAACTGATACTGAGTAAATCCTTTAAGGAGTTTGTTACTTGTATAAAACATAACGGCTCAACTCAGGTCAAGCAGGCGATTGGGCTTGCAATACACTGGCGGAAACCCTGTATCAGTATTTTTACAACATAGTTTGACCAGCATACTGAATTCACAGATCGTTACAAAGGGAATTTCTAAAGATGTAAGATAAACTTACCTCTCGATTTATAGGTCGAAGACAGAAGTAGATGAAGGATATGAGAGCTGTAAAAAAAAGTAGATAAATCTAAGGTTTGGGTTTCCTCCTACAAAAACTTGCAGTTCAGTCAGGAACACTTTTGTCAAAAGAAAACTTTATTTCCATTTGCAGTATTATATTTGACGGTATGGCTCTGTTCTGGGGCCCCTCTGCCTTTCCTCAGGCCTACGCAGAAAGACTCTTCCACGCGCCTACGTGGAAAGCCTAAGGTGGAGAGAGCACACCTCTCCGCCCTTCCACACGCCTGTGTGGAAAGCCCTAAGGCAGAGAGAGCACACCTGTCTGCCCTTCCACGTGCAAATGAGGAAAGCCTAAGGCAGGGAGAGTAGCAGCAAAGACCCTCCGGGAACAGAACAGAGCAGCATCAATGACAAACAGAAATGACATTGATAAGTCAGACACAGCATGAAAAGGAGGAGCCGGGGAGGAGGCGGGTTGCAAAGTGGCTTGCAGAGGAAGCAGCAACAGTAGGCAGGTCAGAGCAGTTTAAATAGGGTGCCCTGAATGAGATTTGCCAATTGGTTACATAGAGAGGAATCATGTGATCTATCAGCTGACTCCCTTCCATCAATCAGCTGCTCCATCAGTTGACTGGCTGTTGAGATCAACTGATGTAGCTGGGATGTGAGCTGAGCTTGACATCGTGTCCTGCCTGAACTAATGCTATACTCAATTGGTTGAAACTTCCAAAAGGCACCAAAGATTGCTGTGATCCTTCTGTGAGGGATATATATACACAGTCCTGACCAGCTATGTGAGCAGTGATAGGCTCTTTGGATCAGAAATCAATTGCTGACTATTGCTGGCAAAATGATGCAGATGTTCTCTGGCAGTGAAATTGTAAAGCTTCCTCTATGGAAATGAGTTTGTGTCATTGTGTAGTATTGAGACACAAATGCCACCAGTGTAGAGTGAGACACTACACAGCTAAAACTTGCGGTAATTACCACTCATTTATATGAACAATGCATCAGAACAGGCCAGACGTGATGCTTTAAACTACTGTTGTGAAACGGGCAGTTCCCTAAGCCAAGGTAAATCTGGCCAAACATATGATAATCAGTTTCCTGCAACATCCTTAGTACCTGCTTTCACCTGTCTTCTCTAACCAACAATGGTAATGGAAATATGCTAGGCCAGATTTGCCTTGTCTTAAGAAACTGCTCATTTCACAACAGTACCTTAAAGCAGCGTGTCTGGTTTGTTCTGATGCACCTTTCACATAACTGAGTGGTGATTACTGCAAGTTTTACCTACAGTGGCAATGGATATGAATATTTTTTGTCACAGATGATCTTTCACTATGTGCAAGTAGAAATGCTGCCTGGAAACAACAATGTTATATAATATGAGAAATTAAGATTCATCAGATTTTCAGAGATATGAGGGATAAATCAAATAGAGGATGGATTAACCCCTAATAGCCTACTATTAAACAACATAATTGTCCACATATGTATACACACATAGATACAATATGGGCAAATACTGTGTGTGTCAGTGTATATGTGTATGTAAATTATATGTGTGTGTGACACAAACTCGAAACAAAAAGGAACAACCTGATATTTGTCGATTCAGTTTTTTTTTTTCAACTAATTTGACTATTCGTGTTCAGAATATGGCACAAGATCTTTATTGACTTGTTTTGAGAATGATCAGCAGGATAACAATATGATTTAATAATTGATTTTGTATACATTTTGGTTGCTTTCTGATGATTGTTTTAATGGTTGGGTACATAGCTATACACAATATATAGCTGTATGCATGTAGAGTTTTTATTAACTACAAACATTTCATACAATAACTTTGTATTACTGTAATAAGCAATGTGACTTCATTACATTCACACGCAGCTTTTTAGGAAGAGTTACACATTTTTTATGGGTCTGCAGTTCATCATGCAGACAGAAAAAATGTCCTCTACATTGAAATTGAAATTGAAACCAGCATGGTTTGTGTGTGTGTGTGTGCAGAGAGATTGTGGGAAAGATGGGTTTTGTAAAAGAAATGACGCCTACTACCCCTCTAATAGTTACAACAGAGACCATGTCGACAAACTGATTATATTTAATTGATAATCATTTATTATCAATAACAGTCATTTGGATCACACAAGAGTAAAATAAATCTAAAAGTACACAGGACAAGAAAGAGAAGAGGGTGCAGAATAATAAATAAAATAGGGGGCAGAGAGATCAGCTAAGGCACTTAGGACATGATATAAAATGTTGTAAAATGACAGTCTGGTTGTTCCCCCGTCCATAGAAGTATTTATACACAATATACACAAGTTTACTTTGCTAAGGGACAAACTCTTATAAAATAGTGTTATTCCCACCAACAAAAAATAAATGGTCAAGTCCTCAGATCAGAGTGTACATCAAAACAATATATGAATTGTAATAAAGTTTGAGATGGGGAAAAAAAAAACAACTAAGACTTTTGCACATTGTGGAAAGTATTTTCTGATAACCAATAAGTGAGTTTCAAATAACTGTATTTACACCAACAAATGTTAAAAAAAAACCAAAACTTATTGTTGAAGGTTATTCAAAGGCATCACAGTAGTTTAACAATATACACTTAAGAGCTAAATCAATTCACAAGTATTTCACCAAAGACACCTCAGCTGGGGTGTTTTCGCAACTTGTCACATGTTTTCAACACACCATTACGGACTCGAGGTCATCCACTGTGCTCACATTTATACCAGGTGAAATTAATCCAAAGTGTAGAACTGATGAGGATTGAAAGCTCCAAGTTTGCTGAGGATTTTCTGTCAGATGTGAGGATGACACAGAAAAACAATATTTAACAAAATGACGGCAGCACCTGAGCCCTGCTCGGTGAAACTAATCTGCCGCACAGTGATGACTGTGCCTGAAACTGGTGTGGAACTGAAACTTGGGGTGAAATTGAAAACGGGTGCAGTTAAAACAGAATGAAGTGTCTTTCAATCTTCGTCAGACAAACAAAAACAAAAACAAAACAGGGCAGAATTCAACTTAGGTATAATAAATGAAAATCGTTTCATCACTGGTCTTTGGTCTCAGAGTCACTGGTTTTGGTCTCTGCTTCAGGCGCTGCAGTAACACTCATCTCTGTTACCTCTGGGTGCTCCTTTGAAGGCTCCTCCGAGGGCTGCGGGGCTGCTGTGCTAGGGGCTACATCCTCCTCCTCATCCTCTGCTTCCGCCCCTTCACTGCTGGGAGACTGGAAGCCACTGTCATCATGTGGAGGCACAGGGAAGTCAGATGTCGACTCTGGGAGGCTCTCTGGAGCCATTTCTGTAGCTCCAGGTGCAATTTCCTCAGGTGGTGGTGGTGGCGGCAATGCCGCTCTGACTCCTCCTGGTTGGACGGCGGTTCTTCCTCCACCATAGGCTGGCTGTCCTCTACCTGACCCTTCTCCTCTACAGCTGAAGCACTTTCTTCGGCAGATTCAACCTTCAATGGGGCTTCTTCTTTCCCCAGTTCCTCTGGTTTGGCTTCCTCTTCCTTCACAACAGAACTATTTGACACGTCTGAAGGATTCTCTGAAGCTTTGGGACTTGTAGATTCATTCTGGTCAGCAGAAGCATTACCATCAGAGTTCTCCTCATTTCCATCCTTCTCCTCCTCCTCTGGGATGTCATTGACGCCGGGCACCTCCATGCATGACTCATTGGGCGGGACTGGGGAGCCTTCAACCTGTATCATGGACACCACCTGCTTCATTCTTCTCCTCTTTTGGGAGTCACCACCTTCACCCTCACCATCGCCCTCAGCGCCGTCCCCTGCTCCATCCGCCTCCTCCTGGGCTCCTCCGTACTCCCCGGCCCAGTCGATAGAGGGATTTTCTCCCAGTAGGTGCAGGCTGGGGTCGCTGTTGCTGAGGACAATGCTGTCCCTGTACAGGTTGTGTCTCCTCTGGACCGCTGCCTCCTTTACAGCTACAAAAAGAAGAAGTTCAAATGTGCTTAGACATGATAAATGGTGAGTGCAATGGCAGAGTCTCAACTAAATTTGTGATAATTTTGTCTTCTGGAGTTTCCAGACTTGTAACTGTGTTTGTTAGGAAATCCACTGACCACTACCTATAAAATGCAGCATTGTCCAATAACATAACTGGGATCAAGTGGACAAAGCGGACATGCTTTTGGTTCCTTGAACAGCAGAGCCTTAGCCAATTTCACCTTATTTTATTGCAAAATGAGTTTGCTTGAAGGATTTTCTTTAATCTAGCATCACCTATTTTCAGCTGCAAAATATAAAACCTTCAATTAACAATATGTTGAGGTCAAAATGTTTTGGAAAAACTAAATGCATTATTTTTTTAATATGTATTAAACAACAGCTACAGAAAATAGAAAATAACCCAATATGAAACTATATGGGAAGAAGTAGTCACTAAATACCTTGATATTGTAACAATATTGTGGGGTTGACTACATGAGCTTTTACAACATTTTTAACACAATGGGATTTTTGATAAATAAGAATCAGTAATGTGGATATAATGACTAAGTGGCTAAAGGTAAATAATAGAACAGTTACAACATTCCGCTAAGTTCAAAAAATTACTTCACTTTACTGTAATGCAGCTTTTAAAAGCAAGAAAAGGCAACACATAGGATATTTTGATATCCAGATTCTAAGACTATATTTAGTCTCATGTCACAATATCAGCACAATATCGATTACCCAGCTCTGTGTCCAATTAAACTGTCAGATCATCATAGTTGGGAGAGTTTTCTACATTTTAAGCGGGTGAAAAGAGACAATGTAATTGGCTATGACCGCTGGGGCAGGGCAATAAACACAGTGAGAAAGTGCAGTAAGACAATCATGTCTCCTAAAGCCTTGTTTTTATGTAAGATGCACTGGGCTGCCACCAGTCACTGCGTTGGGCAGAGTGCACCTGACTTGTTTACTCATGTTTTACAGTAACATGTAATCCGGTATTTTGAAATTAACAGTAGCAGTTGAATCACTGAAACAAATTGCCAATAGACTTGTTTCCTGAAAATACTCATAATGTTGAGAATATAACTTTGTTACAGTGAGACAGAAGCTAGATAAAAACAAATAGTAACTGTAGTAGTAGCTGCTCTTTTGTAGATTTGCATGTGTTGTATATGTGTTTATTTTTTATACTTAGAACTGAGTTTTTGTATTTTTTTTATTATAATAATTATATTTTGACTTTGTTTATTCATGGTATGTGGGCCGATGTCTATTTTTGAAATTATAAAAAAAATGTATAAAAACTAAAACAAAGGGTGAAAAAGAAATGTTCTGCTATCTCTCCCATTAGAGAAATGAGAGTTAAACATACAAAAAGATTGTTTTCAGATTGGGTTCCAGCAAGACTTTCCATCCAGTGATAATCAAAGAGCTCAGTATATCAGCATCATGATCCACTGTATAATGAGTGTAGAAACAGACAGGTAGAGTAACACTGTAGGGGACTGACCCATCATGATGTCCTTCATGACCGAATGCAGCACCACCTCTTCAAAGATGTTCTCTACCAGGATGAAACGGGAGAAGTCTTCAAAGATCAGCTCCTGGAAGCGCGGCAGCTCCTGGTGATCACAACGCAAGTCAAAACCTTTCAACATCTCGATTCAGTGTTTTTTTTTTTTTTTTTATGAAAATCTCTCTAAATAACTAATTTCAGGATGTGACTTTGGGAGTCAGTTATTTTCAGTCATAGTTTTTTTTTTATTTTTATTTTTTTATAATATATCATAAGTGTTATTCTAATACAGATCAAGATATTGGAATCCAGCTGGTCATCCTGCCATCTGTTAGGCACACAGTATTACTACATGTCATGTCTTCATTTAGAACTGGATGAAGAAGACACCTGGTACATTGACATTGCACAACTACAATAATCAATAAATTTTGGAAACACAGGACTGAATTAATATATTTCCATCATTCTCCCAGGTTTTTGGTGACACAATGCTCTGAGACTCACTGAGGCACAGGAGGGGCCCAGCTGCTTCAGCATGTAGGGGATGAAGATCTGGAGGAGAGCCTCACGGAAGAAACGCTTCCTCACTGTGCTGCTGTCATAGTCAAATTTCTGTTGGGGAAAAAATAAAGAGGAGAAGTATTATTACTACAGTTTGAGCTGAGTGCTTGAATGAAACACATATCTGGTACAGATAATATACTTTTTACAAGTTCAAGTATCACTCGAGTAAAATGTGTCAATATCCGTACTGATGATGAAGGAAAATCCTCCTTTGGGTAGCTGTGTTCAGTCTCTTGTGATGAAAAATGATCTGTAGCTCAATCCTGAAATATTTCTATTAATAGCTATCTAATAAAAAATAAATATAGCAACTTTGATTAGTCCGTATTAACGTAAGGTTTAAAATAGCAGCTTCTGGTGCTATCCATGGGCGTATAAAGAGAACTGGATACCATGTTGGAGGCGGGACCCCGTTCATTCCTATGAAAGCTGCTAAGTGGCACATGAAGCCAAAAATGTTGGCCTGGATGATTGGAGTTGCTTGGCGGAAAATCTAGGTCGGCAAACTTGACTGGTTTTCTTTTTTATAGAGCACACTGAGCTGGACTTGGGCCTTAATTTTGTATGTTATTTTTTTTATTTTATTACTTTATATATAATATTTGTTGAGCAGCATTTGCACACAACCTCCAATCACTAATAAAAATGTAATGGGTCTATGATATACCATTTTACAGGGATTTGTGAAAACTTTTCTGAAGAAATAGATCTACTAGCCTTCTGTGTATGTGTGTGTTTTACCTTAATGACTCTGTCCTGGCAGCGCTGGATAGTCTTGCAGAGCTCCTCTGTACCCTGAGACTCCAGACTCTGGTGAAGGATCTGCTCAAATGTATACACTGCATGATCCATTTGCTGTGAAAACACAAACAAATAAAAAGTGTTATCATATTTGGCATTGATAAGTAATAGGAAAAACATAGCAATAGATATGTTGTTTTTTGGCATAAATAATTTATTGTGAAAACTTTGCAAAATATGTAACTGGTGACTAACTGTCACCTGTTAACTGTGACTGATATATATAGGAATATCTGGTGAAATGTCCATGCATTCGAAGGTTCAAATACACTGCTCACTAAAATTAAGGGAACACTTGATCGTCACAATGTCGCACCAAGTCAGTGATATCAATCTGACCATTTAGGAAGCGCAAGTGATTGTGAATCACTCTCACCTGCTTTGGTGCAAGTGACAACAGGTGCAATGGAGAGGCAAAAAACAAGACAACCCCCGAGAAGGGAATGGTTTTACATGTGGTGGCCACAGACAGTTGCTCTCTCCTTATCCTTCCTGACTGATTCTGCTAGTGTCCCTGTCACTACTAGTAGCATGAGGCGGTACCTGCAGCCCAATCAGGTTGCACAGGTAGTCCAGCTTCTCCAGGATGGCACATTCATACATGCAGTCACAATGTTTACTGTGTCTCTCAGTGCAGTCTCAAGAGCCCTACAAAATGGCTTCCAGCAGGCTATTGATGTGCGTGTTTCTGACCAAACTGTCAGAAACAGACTTCATGAGGGTGGCATGAGGGCCTGACGTCCTTTAGTGGGACCTGGGCTCACAGCCTAGCACTGTGCAGCTCCACTGGCATTTGCCAGAGAACACCAGAATCGGCAGGTCTGCTACTGGCACCCCGCTCTCTTCACAGATCAGAGAAGGTTCACACTGAGTACATGTGGCAGGTGTGAAAGAGTCTGGAGACACCATGGTGAACGTTATGCTGCCTGAAACATCATCTGGCATGACCGGTTTGGTGGTGGGACAGTGATGGTCTGGGGAGGCATATCCTTGGAGGGTCACACAGACCTCCATGTCATAGACAACGGTACCCTGACTGCCGTTAGGTACCGGGATGAAATCCTCAGGGCGACTGTCAGACCTTACGCTGGTGCAGTGGGCCGTAGGTCCCTCTTAGTGCAGGACAATGCCCGGCCTCATGTGGTCAGTGTGTGTAGGAAGAGATCCCCGGACACCAACTGTCGACTCATCAGGAGCATGCCCAGACGTTGTTGAAGTGCATACAGGCATGTGGGGGCCATACACACTATTGAGTCACATTATGAGTTGGATTAGTCAGTGATTTCCATTTTTTGCTTTGATTTTCGCTGTAATTTTGAATCCAGTCCTCAGTGGGTTGATGACTTTGATTTCCATTGACAGTTGGTGCATCATTTTGCTCTTAACAAATTATACAATGTACGTCAGTGAAGATTTTCAACTTGAGTAAGTTGTTCATCAAGATCTTGTGTGTGATTTAAGTGCTTCCTAAATGTTTTTGAGCAGTGTATAACAATGCACTGCCTGCAGCCTTGCTGCCTCTGTCCCATAATGTGCCGTGCAGAAATATTCCCCACTAGATCTTTTCATTCCTGTTCTCCTCAATTACTCAACAAACCGCTAGAGGGCGCTCACCTTCCTACAGTTCTACTTTGCCTGCAGCTGTCAGCACAAGCTGAACCTTGTCCAACCACTCCACAGACTCTAAGCAAAAGAAGCCACAGTACTGTTTCTATAATGTAAACTGACTTGGAAGTTCATCAAATTACATCACACCATTGGAATTTCTTCTTCTGTTCAATGATATATCAGCTTTAAGACTGAACACACTACAGTGCATGTAAAACAGAGTTTTATATGCACTGCAAAACTGCATTGACTCCAATAGGACTCAGAGAAGTTTGAACATTATACCGCACAGTGAGTGAGCATTTCTATGATAGCATCAGAACAGCAGACTGGGAAAACAAATTAATTCAAATAGCTCCACCAAGCTTTTGCTGCATCATCAAGGGTTTGATAAGTCAATAATAACTAAATTGATTCTTTGAAGCTACTCAAAAATTGGCCTTATTATCTCCTGATATTTGGTTCATTTCTTTAGTCAACATATAGTCATCTGCTGATGCCTTTGTTAGCTCTCTGTAGTACCCAGTTTCCACCAAAATCATTGGTAAATGCAGGTTTTTTTTAAAGAGAAAAAAAATGCTAAAAAAAATAGGCTCCTTTCCTACTGCCAGTAGACTGGAGTGGTGAACACCGCTCTGAGTATGCCCTTCTTTCTTTGTTTTTTTTTTTCCTGGCATATCATGTTCAATATCATGGATGTGCCAACAGTAGAAAGTAGCATGTTAAGATGAGATAAGATAAGATAATCCTTTGTTAGTCCCACAGCAAGGGAAATTTGCATCTTTACAGCAGCGCAGGGGATACTGCAAAACAATTAGCATCGGTAACTTGGAATTACTGCCTTGCGGTGATACACCTCCACAATGCCAGTCAAGTTGTAGTTATGGTTTACATCCATGTCTGTCAGGAGTCATATATAGCCATGACAGTTGACAATGCTTCAAATGTTACTGAAAATGTTACTGCAAATGTTACTGAAACTACAAGTTCTAAAGAGTGGATGCTTCACACACATCTTCAACCCGCCAACACAGAAGAACTTTACATTTAGCACAGTTTCAAGGTGGACTCCCTTATGGTGTTGAATAATGGTCAGTTAAGTGTTTTTGCAGAAAATATTGATGTCAGAGTGCAGCTGAACTTTGACCTTTTGGATATAAAATGCAACCACTTCATCATTTCACTCTATGAGACATTTGGGTAAAATTTTGTCGTACTTAGCAGATGAATTCTTGAGTTATGGCCAAAAACATGTTTAGTGAGGTCACAGTGACCTTGACTTTCAACCACGAAAATCTAATCAATTCATCACTGAGTCCAAGTGCACATTTGTGCCAAATCGAAAGAAATTCTCTCAAGGCATTCTTGAGATATTGCGTTCACAAAAATGGGACATGCATACAGACCACTCAAAATCCATGGCTACTGCTGGTGTGGAGGCAGAAATACACAAAGCAATATAGTAAGTAACAGTAGAAAAGAAAAGCAATATATAATAAATAGACAGGGTGAATTCACATTGTACTTAGGAAATAAAGATGTTGCACAGTTTAGTATAAATTGATATTGCACGAGTGATGATTGTCAGTTTTGGTATGTGTGGTCTACTGGGAGCAGCATTGGTTGTAACGTCTGACAGCAGCAGGAAGGAAGGACCTGTGGTATCTCTCCCTTACACACCATGGGTGGAACAGCCTGTCAGTGAAGGAGCTGCCTGCTGCTGTCCGAGAGTCCTGCATGTTCTCCAATTGGGACAATCCTCCTTTCTCCCACCACCTCCACTGGGTCTAACCTTCTTTACCAGTCTCCTAAGTCTCTTCCTGTTAGCTGTCAAGTAATGCTGCCCGAGAGGACCACTCCATGTTAGACAGCTGATGCCACCATGGAGTCAAAAAAAGGTTGTCAGGAGTGCTCTCTACACAGGAGGCCAGTGAAAATGTTAAGGTGGTTACTTCTTGTTTACATGTTACTTTTTCAGTCCCTCTTTCAAACTTAGTGCAGACTGATTTCAAACAATGTTTGAGTGCTGTTTGGGTGGAGATGGATGGTGTTTTGTGGTGGCGCATCATTGTATCACACTGAGATAGGGGGTGAAAAAATTAGCATGTCCGCCCGGGTGTAACGTTTCCATCACTGCTGGTTGGAGCCTGTTGGAGCTGCAGTCGACAAGTACTTGTGGCTACTGCAGTCATTTGAAACTGGTATGAATGCCAATTTTCACCATTTCATCTAAACACAAAAGCCAGATGTTAGTGGGTGTTGGCAGGGTTTTTTTATCCAGTGAAAAAAGGGGCTTACAAGATGAAAAACCAGAAATATATAACATCATGTATTGAATACAATATATTTTGAAGAAAAATAGAGATGGAGTTTGCCCTACTGTCAGTGAATTGCGAGCGTTCAAATGTCCCTCATTTTTAAGGACTTGAAATGTTTTTACAGTGTAGGACTTGAAAAAAGGCTTCACAGCCTGAGTATCTGTAGTTTCTAAACAGTACTTGAACTCTGGGTGACCCCCCTCCCACTGGCCCCGGGCCCTACTGAGGAAGTCATGATTAAGTGATTTCTCCGTGGGGTGGTAGCAGCAAGTTGGATCTCTTCCCTGAGACAGAGTTCCTGTTGCAGTGTTTGGATACACATACAGGTTACATTTTTAGTGTCTAAATCTTGCAGAAATATGCCAGATGACAATTTAGCTTCATTCCAATGTGAAAAGTCATGTTTTAACCTGAAACAAGCGATATATATTTTTTTTTAAATTTTGAATCAATTCTACATTGTGTGAACACCCTGATTTTACTTATGTCTGCACTAGAAACAAACTGTACTGAGCTCATCTCAGGCCAAGACAGTTTTTGAAAGGGTTGGTTTATCTAAATTACACAAAAAAAAAACTTTTTAGTTTTACATGTTGTCTGTCAATGCAGATAGTATTGGCTTTAATTGCCCAGGTTTGTTAGATAACTGCATCTGAGATTTCTGCATCAGCCCCACCACAATGGAAGAAAGGGAATTTGGTTTATAGTGTGTCAACATTAAAAAATGAAACTTAAACAAATTTTACTTACTTTGGATAATCAATAGAACACACACATTTTTAAGGGGACTATTTCTTTGGTAGAAAGTAGCTCAACTGAAACGGTTCAGTGAAAGAAAAAAAAAACTTGTCTAAATAAGAGAAGAAAGGTTCTATGAATAGTCATGTGAGGCAGTGAATGATGATCGTGGCTGTACTACTACAAACAGGTGGGTGTTTACACTTCCAACCAGATAAGGGGCCCTCTCTTACACCAGGCGCAAAGTGCTGCATAGTAAAGTGCAAATTTAGCATAGCATTAGCTCAGGCAGGACACAATGTCAAGCTCAGCTCACATCCCAGCTACATCAACTGATCTCAAACAGCACAATCAACTGATGGAGCAGCTGATTGATGAAGGGAGTCAGCTGATAGATCACATGATTCTATCCTATGCAACCAAATTGGCAAATCTCATTCAGGGCACCCTATTTAAACTGCTCTGGCCTGCCTACTGTCGCTGCTCCCTTTGCAAGCTGCTTTGCAACCCACCTCCACACCAGCTCCTCTTTTTCGTGTCATTGATGCTGTTTTGTTCTTTTCCCAAGTGGTCTTTGCTGCCGCTCTCCCTGCCTTAGGCTTTCCATGTAGGCGCATGGAAGGGCAGGGAGGTTTGCCTCTCTCCACCTTACTGTGCGTTCAGACCAAAAGAGGCAAAAGAGGCAAGGACGCCCGAGGCTGCGCGAGAAACAGGACAGCTTCCAAAGCGGCAAAATATTTTAGCCGCTTTGGTCGCTCTTCACGTGACTGACGTCAAAGTTAAATCGCGCTAGTCATTTAAAGGAGCCACAAAGCAGACTTCTTGACAGCGGCATAGTGCTCGCAGACCATGTTAATGATACAATAATAACAATTATGAGCGGGAGTTAATTTAATGTCATAACCGCCTCACCCCATTTTTCCCCTTTCTTCCAAAAAAGTAAAACGCTCTTTGGCCACAAGATTGTTATGTTTTCCGACTCCGGGGTAATTTTCTTTAGGCCTATAGAACACACACACACACACACACACACACACACACACACACGGGTGCAAATGCGCGCTCCTTACGTCTCAGCTGCAGCATCTCTGTGCACAATTACGCATGTGGTGTTGTCTGCTTGTCTTTCGTTTGGTGTCATACAAGTTCGTCAAGTTCGTGTGTGTGTGTGTGTGTGTGTGTGGCCAAAGAGTGTTCCTTTTTTGGAAGAACGCGGAAAATGGGGTGAGGCGGTTAGCGAATTAAATTAACTCCCGCTCATAATTGTTATTATTGTATCATCAACATGGTCTGCGACGACTATAAATATGCGCGTTTAACCCTCAAAATCATATGGACTCATCATGGATTTGGATGACATGACTGTGATGTGTGCTGCTGCCTGCCTGTACACCCGAAGAAGACGCCGTCGCCGGGTTTGGGTGCACGAGATTCTCCGGCGCCGTGAGGAGCTCGGAGGATTTCATCGGCTGGTGCTGGAGCTGCGGCTGGACAGAGAACGGTTCCAGCGGTACTTCAGGTTGGACGTCCAGCAGTTCGACGGAACTAGGAACCAAAGTTACATGCGTTGTGCTTTGGGGCCCGCTCGAGCGAAGGACACCTCTACTCTGATTGGTTGCCGGCGGTTGCCGCTGAACCGCGTCATAGCTAATTACCATAAAGTTAACCGAGGTTCAACTTTTCATCTGGTGCCGCTTTGGACGCTTTAGCCGCTTTGGACGCTCTGGACGCGCGGCTGACGCCGGCTGGCGCTTTGGCCGCTCAGGACGCCAGGCTCTCATTGAAAATGTATTAACTTCCGGCGTCCTTGCCTCTTTTGCCTCTTTTGGTCTGAACGTACAGTTAGGCTTTCCTCATATGTGTGTGAAACGGCAGAGAGGTTTGTTCTCTCTGCCTTAAGGCTTTCCACATAGGTGCGTGGAAGGGTGGAGAGTTGTGCTTTCTCTGCCTTAGGCTTTCTGTGTAGGCCTAGAAAGGGCAGAGAGCCCCGAGAGCAGAGCTATACCACCAAATATAATAATGCAAATGGAAATGAAGTTTTCTTTGACTAAAGTGGTCCTGACTGACTGTCATTGCTAGTTTCAAACCAACACAGCTGTCATTTTCACAGCCAGTACCCACGTTGTGTTAAGTAGCAAATGTACTTGCACCCATCTGTACACCCATGACAGTGTTGGTCTTAAAGTGAGGTGCGGCCAGACACACGCCAAGTATTGCTATTTTGAGGCAACAGAAAGAGATTGTGCAATTGAGCAAAAAAAAAAAAAACCTGCTCTAAAGTCAGACTAGCACAGTATTCTGCCACTATTTGAAGGACGCATTATCCAGATAATAAAATGCACCTACATAGGTGTGTTCACAAGGTGTGTACACTGTGTTTGTTTCAAACACAGGGACACGTTAATGGGTGGCAGGTGGGTGAAATGATATATCATTAACAAGGATGATACTAATGACATTTTATAAAGTGTGAACATAGCGGACATAGACTCTTATCTTTAAATACTTTTAAACTGAGCTGCTGGCTGAGACAAACAGCCCCCCCTCTCTCTACCAGCACTAATGTTATCATGTTACCAGCCAACAAGCTGGCAGAGGGCACGCGCTAAATGTATGCATGTTTTCAAAGTCAAAATATAATCATTTGCATAATCGTGATTTCGATTTTGACCAAAATAATCGTAATTATGATTTTTTTCCATAATCGAGCAGCCCTATGATACGTAAGGAGCAGCGTTATTTCAGTGATCATTTCAGAAGCTAAAAGTTTAGTTCTGTTGCCTCTGTCAAGTTTATAACAACAGTTTTTAGTTTTGCCGCTTAGTTGTTCAGCAATATTTGCTAGAGTGACATTACTGCTCTTACTGCACTACTCTCAGCAGCAAACTGCTCCCTTCTCCAGTCTGCAGAATCCGCCATGTAAATAGCTGTGCAATGGGAACGAGAGATGATACTGATTGGTTGAATTCATGTTACTCCCATAGCACTTATAATTGATTAGATACAACCACTTTGCCTGTTGCACCGTACTTTGCACCATTAAACTAGCAAAAGTTAGAGTTAGAGATGCCCTCAAAACACCTATGCCATGCACTTTGAACCATACGCTATAGATCCTTTAAACAGGGCCCAAGAACTATCTTTCCCTTCCTGAGCAATGACATGGGTGGGTCCCAGGTCTGTACAGGGTGCAAAGCTCAGAGGTATGCACATGATACCCTTATTTATGTCCATGCAAAAACCAAAGTGCAGCTTTTAAACTTGGTGCAACAAATATAAATGTCACTAAATGGCTTGAAGATTTGCAGTTATTTCTTAATATTAAGAAGATTGTTTCATGTTTTTTTAAAGGACACACTCTGCATCTGGTTTTGATCCCGAAGTCTATGTGCCATCAACCATACCTTCCCACAAAGTCTCAAGGCCTGGCTTTTGCAAAGTCAGACAAGAACATTTTTAATCTTTAAATACATTGCTAGTTGTATTTTTACGGCTAACCTGTTGCTAACTTATTCAGTGTCCTTTGCCCTTGCCAGACAGTCAGCTTTGCATGGCCTGGGTCTTGCTTATTGCTGCTCTGCATGTGTCAAAAATGGTTAAAGTGCTTTTGTGCATAATAATGCTCGGCTGTGTTTTTTGCTTCATATTGCCAGCTTAACTGCATGCTCCGAATAGTGAATGTTGTTGGTGTTGCTCCTACAATGTTGTCATCACTAATAGAAATGATGGACAAACCTGCAAAAATAACACCAAGTTGTAATAAACAGGACTTATCCTTTAATACTGTAACCTGTGGCTGTGGACCAACAAAGTGCCCAATTTAAGCTTCACAGTGTACACAAGACTAAACCCATCTGTAAAAGCAAAGGGACATAGGTAATTGCAGCATTAGAGCATCACCTCTCTCATGAGGATCTGAGCCCTCTGGACAAACACTGAGGGGCTGGCGACATCAAACCTCTGCTGCAGACCCTCCAGACTCAGTGGCTCCACCTTCTCGTAGCAGGTTTGCATCTTCACTGGATGGAAGGCCAGAATGGAGATCTTCTCCATGTGCTGAGGAGGAAACAGGAGGGATGGGGGTGAAGATAATTTTTTATTTATTTTAATTGTACTTCTGTTTCACAAACCATACTGGACTATTGAATGGTTTTGATTTCATAGTTGCACAGACTTCGTATCACTGGACAGTTAATGCGGATACCAGTTCATGCCTTTAATATTCTAACTCTTAAGGGGTCTGATCTACTACCTATGAATCATGCTGCCATCACAGCAAAGAATGTCATCCCACATTAGGAGCTTCTGTTTAACCTCCTTACCTGTGCCACGGTCTCCTTGGTGCCCCCATTGAGGGTGTTCTTGCTCATGTCCACCAGTTCCCTGAAGAACACATCACGGACCTCAGAGAAACCGCGACTGGTTGGCTCCATCAGGGCGTCCAGAATGGAGCTGATGTAGGGCTGGATACTCACCTTCAACAGCTTCTCAGCTTTGGGGAGAACCACCTCTGTGGGAGAACGAGGGACACAAGAAGGGGGAGATGGAGGTCAGTGTGCAGGGTCAGAGTTTCAGACAAACATTCCTTCATTGAGTCATTTTGAAAATAATGGGAATTAAAGCAAGACTATGTCACTTTTCAAAGAAGAAATAATGCAGACAATAATTTTTATAAGAAGCTGAAATCATGAGCAATACATACAATTAAAAAATCTGTTTTCTATGATAGTGTTTTATTTTGTGGCTTATACCTCCCCAGGCTTTTATGTTACTTAAATGGAATTCCATTTATTTTTCAGTTTCCTTATTTTGCTACTACTGTTTGCTTGTCTCTGTGAACATTAATGGATTCATGCTGCACATTTTGTGTGTTTTATATGTAAATAAAGTGTCAGGTGCATAAAAAGCATTAAGATAGAGCGTGTTTATCGCAAAAAAGGGTGCCAGTTTGATATCTATTCCATTGAGGATATTTCAGTCACAATACCAACTTTTGCTAGAATGTGAAAAATGCTTTACATTTTACAAGGAATTATTACAAAAAAAGAGAAATCAGAGCAGGATTAAAACTGTTATAAATATTTTATACCTAAATGTTGTTTCTTGAACAGCAACAGTAATATTGAAACAGCAAAGTCACAATATAAACTAAATATCTCACTGAAAACAATTCTAAAATGTTAATAAAATAAATCACACTCCTGACATCACAATACTGAGTGAAGTAGTTCATTGCCTGCAGGTTAAGTTATGGCTGGTAAATTTTATGATACGAGACAAACTGAGCTGAACTGTTACAAACAGTTGTTGTTTCAGCTTGTTAGTAACAATTTGCTATAAGCTGGAAAACGCTCCGTGCTTGTTTATAACATAATATTTGCGGCCATGGATGAGAGACTGCGCACAGAGCAGACTGAAATATCACTTTTCTACATGTTTCCATGCTGCTAAACAGCTGTGTTGATAAAGTAAGGACTTTTTCCTCATAAAGGTTTTATTGCACTCAAAGTAACAAGCCTGGCTGTTTGTCTCCACCGCAGCATCTCTACTCTGTGTTTGTGTGTGTGAGGAAAAGTGGGGCAGCAGCCCGACACACAGACAGCAGGAGGAGAGGCTGCTGCAGCATGATTCTAAATTACACCAAAACATAAAAAGTTTACAGATAAAAGAGCCAGTAATGTTGGAGTTTTTCCAATACTACTGTTGTTAAATATTTTGTGCCGTAGCCCGTTTAATACCGGTGAAATTAATGGGGTTAAAGCTCCATACATCCCATGGAAAAAAGCGTATATTAAAAGATTGATCTCGGATTTTATGAATCAATATTGGGTCATTCTAATGAAGATCGAAATGAATCAGGAGAATGGATTATTTTAACCCAGCTCTAGCTTCTTCAGTCCAGTAGATACAGTTTGCTGCAATAGAAATGACCTGAAAAATGTACCTTATTAGATAAAACAAATGTTAACATACTTTTCCTTTGCTGTGCTTTGCTGCAATACTCAGCATATCGCAACACGTTTAACATGGCAATAATACTGTATTGTGACTTAAGTGGTGATTCCCAACCCTAGTAAAAATGCCCCCCTCGCCCACTAACCTCTGATCTTGTTGGTGACGTGCTCCTTGGACGTGATGATCTGGTCCATGTCTGTTCGTATGGAGGCCTCCAGAGAGGAGCAGGAAGCCTCACACTTCTGCAGCACTGCCTCATACTGGGCCTGGCACTGCTGCTGCACCAGGCTATACACCGCATCACTTATCTACACACACAGGAAACACACATGTGAGGGCAGACCCTGCCGTTCCATTCAGTTGCTCAGCTGAAGTGAACCAAACTCAAACCTCTTCAGTACTTGGTGTTTTAGCTTGGAGTTGGAAACACCTGTCTCATCACCCTGGCTGTCTCTGCAGTCAGCAAAGTGTGAAACAGGGGGGGATTTTTTTTAATGTTTTCCATATTAAGAGTTGCTGCTGGTACCATTACTGGTTCGTAATATTCAAAAGTAGATATTAGCCATTATATTTGATTAAAAAGTAATCAAAAGACATAGAGCTGAACTTCTGATAAGACTGCACACAAGTACGCATGACCATGTTTTTGTGTTAATTATTACCAGTATTATTTACTGCCGTGTCCTATATGCAGCATGCCTATGCTTTCCCAGACTGTCAGGAGTAAAGTCTATGGGGACTTTAATAGGGGTTTCTTAATAATATTTTTTGGAATTAACATTAGTAAAATATTTAAGATATAAAGCATCAGTTGCTGAGGGGTTGAGTTAAATATACTAATCTTTTTATTTGGTTCTCAAAGCCTAATTCAAATGTGTGTGGAGTGGTTTCTCACCAGCATCCAGTTCCTCTGCCTCTCATGTAGTTTGCCTTTGAGGCGTGGGGCGATGAGCTCCCTCAGCTCGGGGAGGAGGCCCTCCATCACAAGGTTAGACAGAATCTAGAAGGCATGCAAACACAACTCATGTGAACACAATTACTATCATCTCACTCACCACATGTAAAAAATGTTTTACTAGGTAAAGTGGTAGAATTAGACTTTATTTTTTTATAATCAGTAGCTCAAGCACCAAGGTTCATATAGGTTTAGAAGCTCTGGCTTGTGTCTTGGATTGTATCCTGGCATTGCACAGTGAGTTTGAGATTTGTTCTGTGTACAGGATGGAAACTCCACAGTGAGTTCCCCATGGTGTTTTGGAGCACATCTATCTTATTGCTAGACATATTTTCCATCATCAAAATAAAAGCTACTACCTAATTTATCAAGAAGGATGAAATGCATAAAATAAGCTTTGAGTATTACAGTAGATGAACAATTGCTGCCACCATACTGCATTGTATCAAAAGAGTACTCATAAGACACTGTCAAAATCACAGTGGACAATAAAATATAGAAAAAGAAACAAAAGTAACCAGAGATATTAGGTTTATATTCCATGTATTCCCATTCCTTGTCAGACCTGGTGCCTACAATACCCAAAATGCAACCTGACTGCTGATGATATGGATCAACATAACATATACTGTAATAGAGGATTGTATTCATATTCCATATACCTTTAGAGGCATCTTGGAAAGAGTGCCATCACTACTTCAAGTCAAAAGTGCTGTCTAATGGCTGCAGCTGTATGTCTGCTAGGGCTGAGTGATATGGACTAAAATTTACATCTCTGTCTTTTCAGGCTGAGTGGTGATACAAGATATATATCTCGGATTTTTTTACAAATTGGTCTACATGTTCAGTTGCAAGTCAAAGCCACATTTGAGATGTCAGACTGTGATAAAAAAAGATGCAAAGACAGGGATTTTTTTTGCCCTGTTTGAAAATAAGCAGCTGCACAACATGTACATGAAAAATAATATACAATAAGTAGCGGGGCTGTATGTAAACTTTTTGCACGCCAACTGAAGCTACAGAGGTTTAAAGGTTTACAGCACAGAACACAAAACTATAACATGAGCATTAAGGTATCACGTCGGCCTAAATCCACTGGAGTGTGACACAATTAAAAATCTTTGTGGGGGAATTAAACAGTCGTTTTTTTCACTGCCCCTTAAAATGAATCTAGTGCTGGAAAATGATTTAAATATTTTTTATTTATTTAGGCTATTAATCTTATTCATGCACAGAGCATGAACAGAGAGTCAAGGGGAGGGAAGGAGCGAGAGACACTTTGTCCTCATTAAATACATCTTGTATATAAAATGTCTGTGTTGTCGCTGCATTTTTTTTTAAAAACCCATCTGTCACCTGCATCCAGGTGCTGCCTCAATGTCACAAAACAGACTACAACTACCAAGAAGAACAGCAATGCACTATGATTTACCTCACACACAAACTAGCAAACAAATGCTCACCTGACACAATCAAGCAGCTCTGTCTCCCACACATGCAGCGCAGCGCTGTACTGCACGTGTGCTACTGTGGTCATGTCATTGATCTCACAGACTGATTTAGCTTTAAATGTGCAACATATAGACCAATGTCACACTGCAGACGTAACGCAACGCGGTATAAACGGTGTTGTCTAAATCTATATCTTGCTTGAAAGTATATCAATATATCATACATAGTCATCACCCAGTCCTAATGTCTGCTCAAATTTCCTGATGTAACACACAACAGGAAGACATTATGTGATACAGTGACAGACTTTTACCACCCCTCTGACCCCAAACATGCGCACATACACAAACACACAGTATGTAACTTTATATCAAGATAGTAATACATTGTAGCTAGGTGAATTACCAGACAACAATCAACCTGGTGTTTATTAAAAATCTGTGATATACTGATATATAATAACAGTAATAATAATAAGGGCATACTGGAAGTTTAGAAAACAACTGAAATAATTTGGAATGTGTTGACCACATGAGTAGAATGATTCACTCTTTATTTTATTAAGCAACAATTCTATTCTACCACTTCACTGTAACAAAGCCCTACAGTCTCGTAAAAACAAAGCACGTGAAATATATTTCAGATATTGACTATATTACGTGCATGTATATAGCCTGTCAGACTAATGAAATGTTGATCATATGATCACAAAAACACCTCAGACTTTGTCAATTAACTGCAGGACCAAACATCACAGCACAGCCCTCACAGTGGAAAACACTCACTGCATTACAGGCTGACTCTCTAACAAGGTTAGGCCCACTGAAAAAGAAGCCATTGTACCACAGTGAATCATGTTCTGTTTAAGTCATTTCACTTGGCTAACCATGCAGGAGTAATTTTAGGGTGGGAAATTCACACCGGTCAGTAGCAACTAAATATTTAGAAGTTACCACTTCAGTTTTTAAAGTAGTCCTATGACCGTTAATATTCATTAGCTTGTAAAAACACAAAACATGTTGGAGAAAAACAGCCATTGGGGAGTTGGGAATCTTCTCTCGTCTTTAATTAAAATAAATCATGTCTATAATGTGATGTCTCTGTGCGTTTGCAGCTTCCAGAAAAACCTGTTCAGTGCCAGAGGTATAGAAACCGAGACAAACCACGCCTGCACATAGAGTACCCTTCAAGGCACACAAAGCATGAATACGTCTTGAACAGAAACACTTTGCATACAGTAACCTAAAAAGTCTCACCATTCTCAGATGCGGCCAAGAAACCAGGTTACTGGGAAAATGCACTGATACAGTGTAAGACCCATGTTTCCATGAAGTCTGCTGGAAGTCAGATTTCTGCTTTACAATAGCAAAACTAAGCCTGGTATGTTTGATTAGTAATTTATTGTATGACATCATTTCAATGTGAAAAGGAAAGCAGAGACCAGGAGACAGAGGACAGTGATAATGATACTGCCGTGCTGCTTACCTGCGATGGTTCACCACACATCATCTCCCAGGTGCCGTAGTGCCCTTGAGCTTGACGGTAGAGTCGTACTGCATCAGTGAAGGCTGGTGTTTGGACTTTATTCTCCTCTGACAAACCTAGGATGGGATTATTAGTAGCTGTTAGCTGTTACCATTTAAGTACACAACCCATATGGCAGTTTAGAAGAAACTTCCTCAATGTCACACTAAAAGAAGCACAGGTGTAAATAATTGAATAAATGACAGCTGAATTCCATTTAGCTGCTGCAGTTTCATGGTCCTGGCAGATCCTGGAATTAACATCATATTATGCATGCATACTCTTATTGTGATGGCCCACCAGCAAAAGGAGACATGAATATGGTACTTTTCAATGCATGTAGTATTGATTCATTGTGCAAAAGAAGAAAAAGCATGTTGGCAGATTCTGATAGTTCACTTTAAAGCCAATATAGGCCCATACTGATGACGTGCCGACATCATTGTGCATCGCTAAGAAAGATGTGTAGAAAAATATGCAAAAAATAAAAAAAATACAAACGTTGTTAAACTCAATAAAACTGCTTGCTAAATTAAGTAAATAAGAAGTATGTCAGGTGTCAACTTCAACATGGAAAAACAAAGTGCTAGCTTAAAAAGGAAAAAGAAAACAGAGAGGAAAGCAAGAGACAATGTGACAGTGCTGCAGGTTGAAGACTAAGATTAAGGAACAGTTTAAATCAAAGAATGAAGTGTGTGTGTGTGTGTGTGTGTGTGTGTGTGTGTGTGTGTGTGTGTGTGTGTGTGTGTTAGGGCTGGGACAATATTACCTCCTGATTTGATACTTTACATGGGTGCTGATTCGATACATATTGCAGGGCTGGATGAATTCCAAGTTGCTACTGAAGCAGTTCAAGGTATGTGTCCTCTAACTGTTCTTAGTTTTCTGCTTTCTTGCTTTGGTGTTGTTTTTCTTAAAATGGATATGACGTCATGACAAACATTAGGTCAATAAAAGTGCCACCTCCTTTTCCCTGTGCATTTGAATGGCACAGGTATTTCTCAACCTAGTGTGTGTGTGTGTGTGTGTGTGTGTGTGTGTGTGTGTGTGTGTGTGTGTATGTTGCTTTAGTTTTTACTGGCAGTAGTCAACACTGGAGTCAAATGGTGCGTGAGAAAACAGAAACTCCAAAAAAAAAAAAAAGTTGACCTTTTTTTAGATTCTTCAAATTGTCCTGCTTCCAAAGAAAATGAAAATCTGCTCAAAACCAGAAAGGCATGTTAACACTGAGTGCTGTGATAAAAAAAAAAAACTGAAATGCTGTTCAGCCTTACAGGAGAGTGTGTGAGAACTCCCAACTATGACAAAGCCAGGAAGTGTGTGTTGGGGGAGGGCAGTGACAGGACCAGAGCTCTTGGTGGTAGCAGAGACAGGAAGTCTCAAGACCCTCTCTCAGAAGGAGGTGTTATTTTTGACTAAGCCTTGCATGGTATGAGGGGATTTCAAACAAACCCAAAATTGGGATTTCTAGACTCTTCCTCTTGACAATCCACAAAATTTACATCACTCATCTCCTCTAGCTGAGACTGACTCAAGCTTATGTAAAAATACTAGTTGATGCAGCTCATACCAAATGACTGGTCCTAACTACGTCCTTGTGATATTTTTGGTGGATATACTAAGAAATGTAAGAGTACATTTTTGCTCCAACTACTGGACCACATTGTACAAGCCATGTCAAAATACAGAGCTAAGACTGATCTCAACTTAAGTATCTTGCACAAGGACGCTTCAACATGGTGACTAGAAGAACCAGGCACCAAAGAACCAATTTTCCGATTCGTGGACGACCCACTCTACCTCCTGAGCCATGGCAACCCAAGACCACACCCTGCGAGTGCCGTCTTCTTCTTCAGACAGATTTTTGCCTCGAACTGATCACCCTTGACTAACTTAAGCATCAGCTGAATTTCTGTGGGAGTGGATATTTGATGTGAAATTTGAGGGGGCTCACTGTGCCTGTGTAAATGCCTGAATGATCAACGATGAGGTTCTCTGGGCAGTATCTCTGGAAAGTCAGACATTTTGGTCAACTGTCTTGCAGTCCGATATGTTTCATGATCAAAGTTTCCTCATGGTGACTTCACTTGCTGCACCTTCACTGCTGCACACTAGGGCAGCTGCAGGGTTATCAGCTGGAACCACCGTTCATTGATGTTTCAACTCCTACCCAGTACATCTCCCAGTGGGTGGGCAGTGGCCCGTTGGGAAAGTCTCCCCTATACCCCCTGCAGCTAACCTGACTGGGGTGGTGAGCCGTAAAGACTGTCCCTCCTCCACAGCTGAAACCCTTGGCTTGACTTCTCAGTCTCCTCTACCATTTCTTTGATGGCCCTCTGTAGGCTCACCCCAGTCCTCCAAGCTGCTTGGGAAAGTTGGGATTGCTTATTTGCCCACAAAGCCCCTGTATCCAACTTCTGCTGGGTGGATGCTTGTGGTCCAGCCTGCTGACAGTTCAAAGTTCTCAATGTGCTGCTGGTATCCCTTCCTCTCACAGGATAAGAAGTTCAGTGATGAGGACCTTCTTGGCAGCTGTGGACCACATCATGACATCAGTTTGTGTGATCTCAAAACCAGCTGCTCAAGTCATCATGCATTTCTCTTTCCAGTAGTAAGCAGGGATGTTGCCTTCCTGCTGCTGGCTTCTATTGGCAAAGGAAATGAGCTGTCGATGACAGAATCCTCTCTATGAGGAAGAATGACTTGTTGACCTAGGTAGAGACTAGTGCACCTGCACCTTGTTGTGACTGTTAAAAAGCTGTAGCTGTTTGAAGTCAGTGCATTGTGCTGTGTAGCACAGAGAACATATGAAGTCATTCAGCTGTTCATATGTTGTGCATCTGGCCTGCGTTAAAGCTCAGGCATCCGACTGGTACTGGTTGTTTCCTCTTTCTGACTGCTCACAGCTCCTTCCCTAACAACTGACACGGGTTTCTGATCAACATACTGCACTGCTGAGACATCAAGCAGCAAATAAAAATATGCCTCTGAGAGAAGACACTCTGAAAATCCATGTGTTTTAATTTGCTTTACTAAACTACACAAATTTGAACGTTTATCTAATTCTTATATTCAAGTTTTTTCCCTGAGTTTGAAGCTTTTGTCATCACCACACTTCAATGATCCCTGACAAATGGTATTTAAGAGACCTGAAGAGAAACACATCGAAATATTTAGCAAAACAGTCAGAGCTAGACAGACAGGCAATTTAATTTTCATTAAAAAATGAAACATTGATAAAGAGAAGACTTTGACACAATGCAGTCTAAACAATGAGCTGTTGTTGAGCCACACTGTAAAAACCTCATACTGCCTCTGGCACGACAAACTAAATCTCTCAGTTGCCAAGGAAGCCATACAAACCACTTTATAACACTGAGTGGTACATCAGAGAAGTGCGGCTCTGACTCACTGCCATAGCTGTATTACATTTTGTGTAAACTGAAACTGATTCATGATATGAAAGTGACAAAGTCTTGTTTCAAATGGCCAAAGCATTAAGCTGGTTTAAAGACTGACTGTGATGGCACTAAAATCTAATATATAAGTTTCAGTGAGCAGGGGGTAAACCAAGCCAAGGTCTGGGAGAGTGTGTAGCTGAAAACACGACCAAACCTATACAAATAGCTTGAAAATGTTGGCACTAGATGTAAAAAAAAGAAGGAAAAAAAAAGAAAATATATAATTAGTCTGGGACTTCTCAATTCATTTTCGATTTTCAAGGGGTGTTATCAGTGGGTTATCAACATGTGATGCAGTGCTGAGCGAACAGTGACCAGGTCTGCCCGATGTAGATGGCCAATCACAGCACAGCCAGTGGAAAAGAATAACGACTGAGCAACAGAAAAATGTAAACAGACTACAGAATGCAGAGATGATGGTATATTATGAGTTGGTATATTCTTTTTTTTTGCCAAATCCTGTCAGAAGTAAGAAAAGCTTTCAGCTCAGATGTTTGATTTTAAGGAAAAATATATCTGTCTGTTCAATAGTGACATGCTAGCAGGGTCAACAGGAAGTTCCACATCAGCTGCAGTGATCTTGCTTGTTTTTGAAAATGCGTCAACACTGTTCCTCTTTGCGGTCTTAGTCTCAAACATGCCACATAATAGATAAAGGGTTGTGTGGTTGGCCAGTAAGATCTCAAGTTGCCTGAATTCTGTTCAAAGCGGAGGGGAACCAGACACATATACCCAATCAAATGAGGAGCCAAAAAAAAAAAATCAAGCCAATGCAGGAGTGTCAAAAACGGCAGTTCATCAAATGGCCACTTGAGGCCGGCTCTAGAAGCCAGTCATTCTCCATAGACCCCCATGTTAAAATGCCCAATTTTACAGCAGAAATAAACATGTTTACAGCCTGGTACAAAAAATGGTTTTGGTCTCTATAGCTTATTTCCCTGTTCATGACAACTGTACAGGGTTTATACAACTCACCCACATACATCTTATTAAGGCTTAAAGTTATGCATAGCAGACAGCATGGCCACTTTAAGTGACAGGCTGTCTGCGAGGAGTCAGCACAGTCTATGAGTCAGATCCACCTCTTGCTGCTCAACAGCTACAGTCTCTCATCCAAATATGGTCACTTCTGGCTCCACAAAAAAAAAAAAAAAAAAAAAAAGATGGTGACAGCAAAAACGCCGAACACGAGCCTTCATGATGTCACCCACTGGTTTGTGGAATCCTGCCACAGACCAATGGGTGACGTCACGATGGCTACGCCCATTACTTTTACAGTCCAGGATCCAGTTTCCTGGCAAGTATACAAGCACTTTGAATGTGTAAACTTCTGACTCACAGTCTAAAATTTAGGTAAACAGAGCACAATGTAACTAATGCAGTTCCACTGGATTTGTCTGAACATACCTCACAGAGAAACACTGTGCGCAACATTGCAGAGCGGCACCTGCTTATTTACATTATAGTTTATTAACACACACCACACAAAGTCCCAAACAACTATTTGTGCATTTCCGTTTCCACACTTCAATAACTATGAAGTGCGTGTCTGAGAACGTAAGTGCAGGTCTGGTGGATAAACTGTAGCACCTGTCACTTAATGAACCTTCTGCTAAAGTAAACAGCAGAGGGAGGTGACGTTAGAACAAAGCTCCTGTTAGAAGTGACAGGTTCCTCCTGGGTCCTACCTCTTGCACAATGTTAATCTGAGCTTAGCACCAAGGCAACCAGGTAAATATGTCCTAATGATGTATTTATTTCCACTTTTCAGTCCTGTAGAGTTTCACAGTCACCTGTGATTGTGGCAGCTACATCTGAAGCTGAGAACTCAAAGGTCAGGTTAAACACACCAAACCCACAAGTATGGAAAATGTAATCTTTCACAAATGGAGATAAAGATTTCACAACAAGTTTAGACAGATACCATTTTTCATTTCCATCATGAGAACCCAGAGCTCTTCAAGCAACTCTTTTTGTGCTGAATACAGAGCTCTGAAGACACTGATCTAGGATGACGGCATTCTTACTCTCAGTGCTTCCCCATTTTTTCCACAAAATGTCTCTTTGGCAATAAGTGAAACAGAAAGCAAACTGCCCAATATGATTAAGCCACATATAAGCAGTCTGAAAGACTGTTCCAGAGGGTCCTTGTGGGAATATCTGAGCCACCCCCTTAGCTGGTAGCCCTGGGCAGCTACAGACTAAATCAAAGGACTCAAGTCCTCACTGATCCTTGGGATGCACAATAATATTGGCCCGTCATCAGTATCGGCTGATATTGGCTTTAAAATGAAATATCGGAATCAGCCAACATGCTTATTCTTGTTTAGCACAATGAATGAATACACTGAAAAGCATTGTATTTCATGTCTCCATCTGCTGGTGGACCATCACAATAAGAGTATGCATGTATAATATGATGTCAGTTCCACTACAGATGATGCTAAGATTAGGTGGGGAAAATATGGATATATTGATATCGGTATCAATTAATAGCCAGATGAGTTTGGCACATCGGATATTAGCAAAAAATCCAATATCGGGTATCCTAATTGATCCCATAAACCTGCCTCAAAGCATCAGGGAAGGGATCTTATTACCATGCACTCTAATGTGTAATGGCACTATCGTACATCAGTAAATCATCAACTAATCTGGAGCATTAGTATAATTAATGAAATGAAATGAAAAGGGCACAGTCTAAAGTCCACTAGTCATATAAGTTGTTGCGATCATGGCGTCTAGTCATGTTTTGTTTTGTGTGTGAATCTGTGTTGATCATTAGTTGGCAGGACTTACCATCATTGGCGTGTCTGACGCAGTCCTGGAGGACAGCGTGCCACTTCTGCTGCTCAGTCTCCGTCACCACACAGAAATAGTAGTGCCGGGCGTAAGGGTGCCACAGGATCAAAGGGAACTGGGTGGCACACTTCAGGAAGGGTGAACTCCCCACCTTGGCTTTCATATCTGGAAAAATGTGCACAACATAAACAAACTGAGCAATCTGATTGAACTTTATGCATGCATTATGCATTTGAATAAGTTAATGTAGTCTTCAGCAGCTCCAGCATTGCTTAAGTATTAAAAGGTATAGTTTGGATTTTGTGCTGCAGGTCAGTGGTTTGGGTTAGACTTTTGGAGGTAAGCACAACCAGTTTGTTCTCATGTTTAAAGGATTTAACTTGACAAATAGGTGAGCAGCAGCCTCACTGTGCCCTCTACCCTGCAAACACTGTAGCTATAGATCTTTTTTATTGAGTGGACAGTTCGCCCCAGAACCAAAAATACACATATTGTTCCTCTTAACCTGTAGTGCTGTTTATCAATTGTTTTGGTGTAAGTTGTTGTGTATTGGAGATACTGTCTGTACAGATGTCTGCCTTCTATTCAATATAATGGAACTCAGTGGCACTCGTCTTGTGGTGCTCAAAGCACAAAAAGAATATATTTGAAAAACTCTTTTTCCAGAAATCATAACCTGGTTATTCAAGATAATTCACAGACTTTGTTGTGAGCAGTTTCATGTAGGAACTATTTTCGTTCTACTGAACTTCACCTGCCAATTACATCACCACACAAAAGGAAATGTGCATCTGCTGCTAGCTCACATAGCACCACTGAGCTAGCTAACGTTACAGCTCAGCTAAGGAGGACGCCATTAATGTTTACATCTCATGCCGTCATGGAGACGAGCCTCTTGTCCATAAGTAGATGCACACTTCCATCTGTGCAGTGCTATGGTTGCTGAGTGTAGGTCGGTAGAGAGAAAATAGGTCCTAAATGAAACAGCTGATATTTCCAACACTCAACAACCCACATTAAAACAATCTGTAGTGATAAACAGTACTACAGATAACAGGGAAAATGTGTTTTTGATTTTGACATGAAGTGTCCCTTTAAGTAAAAGTACTAATACTAAACAGTTAAAAATACTACTGTTACAAGTAAAAGAAAAAGAAAAATCCTCACATTTGAGAATCTGGGATTGTGATTTTTTTTTTAAACATTACATGATCAAAATAATTCTGTCCATCAACTAAATGATAAATTGGCTGATCATTTCAACTATACTTGGAGGCCTACATATTGTTAGGTAGTTTAATTTATGACAGACCATCATATTTTATAAACTTGTGTGTAAAAATCTTATTTAGTATGAAATAACTAAAGCTGTCAGATAAATGTAGTGGAGTAAAAAGTATTTCCCTCTAAAATGTAGTGGAAATAACATGTAGGAGTGGAAACAGACAGTAAATTAGAAGTACCTCAACTTTGTACTTTAAGGTCCAGTCTGTAGGATTTAGAGGGATATATTGGCAGATATGGAATATTATATAATAAGTATGTTTTCTTTAGTGTAAAATCACCTGAAAATAAAAAAATTATTGTGACCTCCCCACATTAAAAAAAGCTGTTTATATTTACAGAGGAAGCGGGTCGTCGTTTATGGAGATCGCCATGTTGCAACACCATGTTTCTACAGTAACCGGAAAAACCAAACACTGGCTCCAGATAGGACCATTTGCATTTTCGCGTTTACGTGTTGGCCACTGTAGTAAGAAGCCCAACTGCAATGTGCAATGCTGGAGTTACACTGATTCGTTACGTGAAACTACTTTCTTCAGTGTTTTTACTGCTTTAAATCACCTGGTCTGTTTGTTTTGGAGAGGAAGAGACCTCTACGGATAAATCTCCTGAACGTCTGGATCTTATGTTATCGGAGGAAAAAAAAAGGTGACCGCACATTAGCATGTATTGGTGTAGCCACCCGCAGCGATGAGCCATACGGCATCAGAAATACATGGATTGGTAATGTGAAACTGTTATTCTGTTTTTACCAGTTTAAATCATCATGTCTGTTTGTTTTGGAAGGGAAGAGACCTCCGGAAATATTTCGGCAGTAAAAACCTCCTGAACATCTGGATCAGAAAAGGGTAGGCACACATTAACTTATGAGAGAAAAGGGCTAAGCACACAATAACATTTTGTGGGTGAGCCCAAAGAGGCCGAATAGCATCAGAGATGCACTGATTTGTAATGTGAAACTGCTTTATGTTTTTTGTGTTTCCAGCAGGTCTAATTGCCTGGTCCATTTGTTTTGGAGAGGAAGTGACCTCTGTGGAGAATTCGGCTCCCAATAAAAACTTCCTGAACACTGAACACAAAAGGAATTCTGGCTGGGAGACATTTTTAGCTTGTTGCAATCTGTAATTTACCACTAAACGCCATCAAATCCTGCTAACTTTTACACACTTCACCTTTAAGTAGAGTACTTGAGTAAATGTACTTAGTCATTTTCCATAACTGTTAGAAGCTTTTCTGCTCTGATAAGAACACTCTCATTCATAAAAAACTAAATAATATAAACAAAAATTTATGAAAACATTTCAGCTTTTAGATGCTCTGGCCGTGAAGAAAGTGGAAAAAAAAAATCCTGAATAAAACTCTCATCATAAAATGTTGCAGCTTCAGTGTCTGCTCCCCTCTCCCACATCCACTACACTCCTCCTCCTCACCAGGTAGGCTGTTGTTGAACAGATCCAGGTATTGCTCCATAGATGTCAGCACTTTGTAGCCGGCACAGTTGATGGTTCCTTTGGGATGGAGGCGTCTGTCATGGGACTGGTAGATAAGAAGGCGAGCAGAGTTCACATGTTAGACAGTGAATCAAACCAGTGTAATCTAAAACAGACTGTACAGACTGTATTTGTTTCCTCTCACTGCTTTGCTGTCGTAGTAGTTGATGTTGTAGGAGTCTGGAACAAAGAGGAAGCGGTTCCTCCATTTCTTGTTCTCCTCCAAATACTGAAAGAGTGAGCCAGAGAAGATGGACTTGTTCTCCAGAGGAATCTGCGGGAGACGACATATTTCAACTCAAACCTTTTACACCACAAAGGCAAAGGAACCCATTTTCATGACAGTACACTGCACAAGCAGGTCGGAAGAATTAAGAGCTTTTTTATTGCTAGAGAAGCAGAGGAAAGCCAGACTATGTTTATGTTTTATAAAAATATACATCTTAAATGAATCCATTAAGATTTGTTTCTAAATCCCCAGACACACAACCAACAGTGTTTTTTTGAGAGCCGACTGCATTCCTCACTACACTCATACCAGGTCATTATCAGACTCCAGACCCAACTTCCGTATGAGAGTGTCTGTGTTAGTATGTCAATAGACTGTAAAAGCAGACAAAGCTATCTGCAAGCATAAAACATAATGTGTTTGACCATTGTCAAAAACCCCCCAAAAAAACCAAAACAAAACAAAAAAAAAAGAAAAAAAGAAAAAAAAAAAATGAAAAAGAAAAAGGCTGCTTCTAACAGAAGCGGCCCTCCAGCATCTCCATGGCACTTGACACCATGAACCATTAACTGTATTTAACCGGCGAAGGATGAACTTTCTTTTTTGCCACATGCATTTTATTTACCTAAATTTGATGTAATGTTCTTATGCCACACCGACTCATATATGACACAGTACAGATGCTGAATTCAGGCTTGAATGTTTTGGATACCATGCCACTATTTAAATGTCAGTACCAATAGCATATCTGATACTGTACTTTGAGAAATACTAACATGGTTTTTCCACAAAACCCTTAACAAAGGCAGTAAGACTTAAAGAGTTAAATGCCAAACACTAAAAGTGTTATAAGCACATTTTCTATGGGTGCTGCTATCTCACCTGTAGTTTGGTTCATTTGGTCTGCACAAGAGGGAGAAAATTATGCATTGTTGCATTTTAGTTTTGGTTCAGTTCTTGTTCACACTGACTTTCTGCAAACAAACCAAGACAAGTAAACATGAAGTTCTACTGACTGATGGGTACCTCTTGATTGGGCAGTTTTTATGTTTGCCACCCTGCATCATCAGGACCCATGTGGGGAAATAACTTCTGGTGCATGACAGAAGTTTGGAAGCATTTAAGTGCTGCCGTATGAAGTATTTATATTTATGTTCTTTGGTTTCACAAAAAACTCATTATTAGTTTACAAGCATTATTAGTAGGCTATTATTAGACTGCAATTGAAGTTATGAATAATGACTAACACAGAGACCGGATAAAAAGAAGGCGTCTTCGGAGCTTAATACTGTGGGATCACTGTCACACACCTTTTAATGGACTTAATGAACAGACAAAGTATACAGAGTTGGATACAATGATGGCAGGTTTAACAGCTTTTTAATCAGGGAAAATACCCTCACTGTTGAGTAAATGTGTTACCATGGTTCGCATAAATAGGTTATGGGATATACGTGGCCTATATTTGGATCAATAATGAGATCACAGACAGATTTCACCATCAGCAGATGGATATATTATTGGTGTAGCTACTGAAGTCATGCTAAAATCATGTATCTACTATCATAAAATCCTATGGTTAGTTTGTTTTCTTTCACACCACAAACAAACCGTACCAGAGTCCATTTGGAAGAAGACCAAGACCCACCATTTCAAGCGGTCTTGGTTTGGTGGTAGCTTTATCACCAGCCCAAACAAACCACCTTTTTTTTTCGTTTTAACCGAACCAAATAGGTTAGGTGTGAAAGCACCCTAAAAAAATGGTCTGAAATTTGCTAAAATTTGATTTGATGTCAGCTTTCTTTACAGTTTCTGATTCTCATCTCAACTTTTCTTTCTTCATCTCACACATTTCTCAGTTTCACCATTTTGGATTGGGGGGGGGTTCAGGGGAGAGGGCAAAGAGAGCGTGATTTACACATAATGTGCATATTAATGAGAGAGCAGCACTCTTCTGGAGCCGACGTTCACTCTGAAGCCTCTGTCATGACCACACACATACAGAAATGGCTTCCACAAGTTCACCTGGAACAACTAAACAACAAGTATGTTCAGTCTGTTTCTCTGTGCTGTTGTTTTATTATATAGCACCAGGCTGGTTAAAATTAATATAATACTGCTTCCACACTGCTGTGTGGTAACTCGTCGCTTCAAGTCATTTCAATGTGGGGAAAGCAGCAGGAGGAAGCTGTTCTGAACACAGTGGTAGGGGTATAAAAAAGTTGCAGCCCAGCCCAGAGTTTGCAGTGTTGAAGGTCTGGTGGTGGCCGCCTGGCTTTGGCCAGTGAAATAGAAGGGGGCAGGCATCATGGAAGCAGAAAGATGACAAGATGGAGGAGCTGAAAATATTGGTATCTGAACACTAAGGCGCAAGCAACTTATAAGGACAACAAGAAGAAAACTGGGCCTGGGATAACATTTCCACCAAACCTCAGATGGCTGGTAAGTTGCCCAAATATGTAGGAATCTTTGGTAATTTCTGGCATTTCAGCTGTCTCTCTTAGAGCATGTAGTTATTCACACAGCCACAGCAGCAGCTTTTTAAAAACATTTTGCTTTTTTTGGGGTATTGTTCATGCAGGTACAAACTTACTTGCAGTTTGAGAGTTCCAGGTGAACTCGAGAAAGCCATTGCCGAATATTTATGGTGGATGAAAAGTTAGGGAAGGTAGAAATAAAAAATAATGGCGAGGCCAAATTTTTTATTCAAGCTAAAAGAATCAGATTCAAAGATTTGACTTACTAAACCAAAGTTATGAGACACTCATGTAGAGTTTGACAGAGTACATAAAATGTTGAGAAAGTTCAACATTTTGAGTTAAGACCAAATAATACTAACTATTCTTTAAAAAAATGAGCTACTTGGACTTGTATCATAGGTTTGCATTAATGTGATTATTTTGATTTTTGCCAGTCTTTACATTTGATGTACTTTTTTTGTTTCCTAGTAGAACTGGGCTTCCATACTTTTATGTTCAGTCAAGTATTCAAAAAAAGTTTGGAAGACTGTTCAGAATTTTTACTACTGAGTTGCTGCAGTGTATATAATCTGCACTCACAGTCTTGCAGAGTGGTGGAAGAGGATGTTTTACCTTGCGATGTAGTAGCTGGGGTTGTGGTCCACCTCCTCCTTCTATGTCAAAGCGAACTTTGTTAAAGAGAGCCACTGCATACTGCTGCTCGTACAGACGCCCAAACTCCCCCATCACCTCCCTGGTCCGAGCTGAAACACACACGCACCGACTGTTAGGACAGTAGTGGCACTGTTCAAGAAATGTTCTATATTAGGGTCTTAGGCATCTTTCCCATTTACACAATGAATGTGAAGGCGTGTGTGCAATGATTGTAATGCTCAATTTGTTTCACATTGGATTCCAAACAATAAGCACAATGGGCATAACAGCTTCAGGACTGCTAACATGCCTACACAGTCAACATTCATTTTAGTCAGAAATTTTAACAGTGTTATTCATAAAAGATCAAAAATACAGTGACTCAAACATCTCACACAGACACTTTTCTCCATTATAAAAATTCTGATATATAATAAAAATAGAATAAAATTCAATAAGTGCTGTAGGTTAAAATGAAGCCAACACTGAGGTGTTAAAAACTACAGTTCCTCCAATGGCCACTTTAGGCTGGCTGCAGAAGCGAGTCAATCCCCAGAGTCCCCCGTGTTAAACTGTACAAAGGAGGATTAGGGCCATGTTGAAGAAAAAATATTGGCGATTTCAGGAAGAAAGCCGTCAATCTACGAGAATTCAGTCATGATATTACAAAAATTAAGTCATAAATCTACGAGAATTAAGTCGTAAATTTTCGAGAATACAGTCGTAAATCCATGAAAATGAAGTCATAATTCTATGAGAATAAAAACATAAATCTACAAGAATAAAGGGTTTCAGGTGATATCATTACATTTACAATGCCATTTTAAGTGTTACCACATGGAAACTGTTTATTATTGTCATTTTACATTCATCCACAGTGATCCACTTCACTTTTGCCAGTGCGCCACCAGAAAAAATATCCCCTTCCCCAAGTTCTTGTGTGTTGTTATGTCATTATACTACATGATGGGTGACGCCAGTGATCATACTTCGTGGTCACGCTGCACTGTGCGCGATCATGTCCGGTGCGTTTCCATTCATACACCTACAATGTATTCCATCAGGGATAAGGAGCTTGCCTCTGGTGTGTTTTTTTTTTTTTTCTCGTGGTGATCAACACATTTAGGTGAAGCCATTGTGTATGCGTTAGCATGTTAGATGTGTTTCCATTCTCATCTCCTACAACTGCAGAGCAACGCCGGCACACAGTCCAGCTCTTATGCATAACTCTCTTTCCGGTGCTGCTGGAGCTGACTGGCACACCGGGAACCGGCAGGTGGGCCTTCCAGCTCCGGTGTATTAATTTGTGCTCCGAAAAGTGATTTACTCGCACACCATTCAGTTTGTTGTGCTAACCTGAGCATTCGTCTGTTGTGTCTCATAACAGGCCAAAAATATTGATCCCTATCTCATAACTCATCAGACTTTGATCCTCTGTCTGCCCAACCCTGTGTCCAAGGCTATGGGTTACTATAGGCTATCTAATTGTTCTATATCATCAAAAATCAAGAATTCAAGATCACTCAAGGATATCAATATCAAGATTTTTTCTCTCTGACATGGCCCTAATCCTCCCTCATAAAAATTCCCATTTCTATAGCAGAAAATTTTGTTTCTGGCCTAAAACAAAAGAATGTTTTTGGTTTCTATAGCAAATTTCCTTGTTCCAGACAACTGTACAGAGGGATGAATTTTTATATACTCACCCGTTAAATGTGTTCAAATGTTATAAAGCTTAAAGGTATTTATAATTAAGGGTGTGGCTGCTTTGCATGACAGGTGGGTGTCATCTGTCGCTACCACGGCAACAACATTGGTAAGATAATGTAACCATGGTGTAGCCCCAGATCACAGAGTACAGCTGTAGCTGTCGCTATTTCAGTCTGTCTTCAGTTTATGAAGGTTAATAGTAATGTTTTGGTTGCCTGGAAAAGTCTTGTTCAGTGTTTGGTTGCACTAAAAGACCCTCTATCTAAAGAGTCAAAATTTCAATTTTTCCAGGAAGAACATGTTTGAATGATTTTGAACATATTTTTCACTAGCTAAAATTAGAATTAATATGATTACAGTTAATTATAGCCTGTAAATGCAGTGTTAACCAGGCCTGCAGCTAGCATTAGGGTTATCGCCACCCTTTCTTCAAATTATGGTCACTTCTAGCCTCAAATATCCAAAATGGCAATGGCCAAAATACAAAACTCAAGGCTTCAAAACAGGCGTACACATACCAATGGGTGACATCACAGTGGCTATGTCCATTATTTTTTACAGTCTATGGTTCAAATGAGACTGAGAGGCAGGTCACAAGGTCATCACTAGCATATTTGTACTTCTGTGATAGTTCAAATACCATGACTTAGAGCCAAGAGTTATTCATGTGGAACATTTTTAAAGGGAAAGTCAAACACAAACTTGACCAAGTCTAAAGAATGGCATTTCACACTGCTCTTTTTCTGCTTTATCAGTGAGTCCACATCATTGCTGTTTGCTAGAGCTCTGGGTGACCTTCACATATCTAACCTCTTACACAGTTCACGTGTGAAAGAAAGGCTTGCACTGCTGAACCTTTTTCTGTCCATAGTTAGTGATGGAGGATACATGTTTAAGCTAAGTTGGGTGATCTGAACTAACTGATTTTACTTGATCAAGGAATATGTCTTTACATTAAGCCCTTACATTAATATTATTTGCTTGTATGGAGTCTTCCATCACTTTCTCACTCTCTGACTTGTTTGCACTTGACCTTTTGTGATGTAAGTTTGATATGTTGACTTTTGGTGATTACTTTCTTGTATATTTTCTATGGTTTTTTAATTTTCATTTTTGTTTGAGCTATTTTTCAAAGTCATCTTAATTTTACATCTTTGTTTTTATTCTATGGTGTAGGGTTTTATGGGGGCATTGAGGATAGCTGACACCCCAGAAAATCTTCCTCTTTCTTAAAGCCTAATGTTGTCAGGTATGTTTTTGTCTAAAAACACAGTGTACAATTGGAAGTATGACACAATAAACATTTGAACATTCCAGAACTGCCTGACTGACAAGTAAGTACACCAAATTATACATCTGTGCAGGTACTTAATGCTAGCTTTTGGTTTGTGTCGCCACTTCACAAAATGAAACACTGACACATTCTGAAACACTAAAACATATATTGCTAAAGACACATTTCAGTCAGTACCAAAACTATATTCAGGTTCTGTACTAAGCCCTGCTCCAGAGAATGTTATCAATTGTCAAGTACAGTGGCATGCAAAAGTTTGGCCCCCCTTGGTCAAAATTTTGTTTATTGTGAGTAGTTAATGAGGTTGATGATGAACTGATCTCCAAAAGGCATTAAGAAAAAGATGAAACATTCTTTTCAACATTTAAGCAAGATTGGTGTATTATTTTTGTTTTGTACAATTTTACAGTGAAAAAAAGAAAAGGAGCACCATGCAAAAGTTTGAGCACTGCAAGACATTTGAGCTTTCAGACAACTTTTACCAGGGTCTCAGACCATAGTTAGCTTGTTAGAGCTCTGGTTTGTTAACAGTCATAGTTAGGAAAGGCCAGGTGATGCAAAGTTCAAAGCTTTATAATTATTCTCACTCCTGCCCACAAAGCAGGGGAAGGCTATAAGAAGATAGCAAAGTGTTTTCAGGTAGCTGTTTCCTCAGTTCATAATGCAATTAAGAAATGGCAGTTAACAGGAACTGTGGAGGTCAAATTGAGGTCTGGAAGACCAAGATAACTTTCTGAGAGAACTGCTTGTAGGATTGTTAGAAAAGCAAATCAAAGACACCCGTTTGCTGCAAAACTGCAAAAGACCTGCAGGGAGTTTTAGCAGACTCTGGTGTGGTGGTGCACACATTCTATTGTGCAGGGTCACCTGTACAAATATGACCTTCATGGAAAACTTTTCCTGTGTCCTCACCACAAAATTCAGTGTTAAAAGTTTGAAAAGAAACATCTAAACAAGCCTGATGCTTTCTGGAAACAAGTCCTGTGGACTGATGAAGTTAAAATAGAATTTTCTGGATGCAACGAGAAAAAGTATGTTTGGAGAAAAAAGGGTGAAGAATTTCATGTCAACTGTTAAACGTGGGGGTGGACTGATCATGCTTTGGGCTTGTGTTGCTTGTGTGGCACAGGGAACATTTCATAAGTGGAGGGAAGAATGCATTGATTTAAGTTCCAACACATCTGGAAACAAACATCATACCATCTGTAAAAAAGCTGAGGATGAGGAGAGGATGGCTTCTACAACAGGGCAATGATCCTAAACACACCACAAAATCCACAATAAACTACCTCAAGAGGTGCAAGCTGAAGGTTTTGCCATAGCCCTCACAGTCCCCCGACCTATACATCATTGAAAATCTGTGGATAGACTTCAAAAGAGCAGTGCATGCAAGACGGCCCAAGAATCTCACAGAACTAGAAGCCTTTTGCAGGAAAAATGGGTGAAAAATCCCTCAAACAAGAACTGAAAGACTCTTAGCTGGTTACAAAAAGTGTTTAAAAGCTATGATACTTGCCAAAGGGAGTGCTACTAAGTACCGACCATGCAGGGTGCCCAAACTTTTGCTTCAGGCTCTTTTCCTTTTTTGTTATTTTGAAACTGAAAAGACTGAAATAAAGAAGTAATATTCCTTAAAATATTGAAGAAATGTGTCATCTCTTACTTTTTGCCTTTGGGAAATCAGGTCATCTTTTACTTGCTTAACTATTCACAGTAAACAGAAATTTGGACCAAGGATGGAAACATGCCACTGTACCTCTCAAACAATAGTGCACATTCAATGAACTTCCTACTATGATGCAGTCATTCTGCAGAGCCTTAGGTGGAAGACTGGAAAACAGTACGGGCTGACTCGTTTAATCCCCACAGCAGATAGTAACAAAGCAATGCATCTGTGTGTGTATGACACTCATCTTAGTGTCACAGCTCTAAGCTCCATGTGATCATGACTACACATGAGAAAGTTTGTGTAAGACTGTATGCCAGCTGATTCAGTCCACTGATATTTACCCCAGTACTAATATTTGTGACTAGTACCAGCCTTTAAAATCTCATCAGTCCTCTGCTGAACCTGTTCTTCAGTTTCATCCATCTGGCAAGGCAGAGAGCTGCTGCTTAAAAGGAGCTGCTTTGAAATACACCATGGTTGATATGCTTCTTTTGGAAAAGTCAGTCAGCGTAATCACATGAAAACCAGATTGCATCAGACAGCTGAGAGGCATCAAAGACCTCATTCATTTCAAACAATTAAAGACAGCAGGAGATACACTCACAGATAATGCTGCACTTCTTTGACTGTCCTAGCTGCGTTAGTACATGTCAGCAAACTTTTTATTATTTTCACTGACCATCCACTTCCCAACAGAGAACACCCTGATTGTGCAGATTTCATTGCCAAAAGAGAAGAGTTCCAACAAAGTGACAGCTCACAACAATGTGATGTGTGAGGTATTACTGGAGGTATTTCTTACCAGGCAGTGCTGATAGGGCCTATTCAGCAAGCCTGGGACATGAGTGTGTGAACGCCTGTATGTGAAGTTCTCTTCATAGTTTGAGGGTATCTTTATCTTCCATTAGTCAAGGACTAGAAATGGATTTTACCATGCTTGTCTTAAGCCCTATTCATATGAGGACTAAGCTGATGTATTTAAGTACCTCTATTCACAAACGGCACTTTGAGAACTCCTTCTATGGGAATGAAAAGCAAGTTAAGAGAAAGACAATGAGACAAAGAGTCATGAACCTAAGGATGGATGTTTCATTAGTTTGTAAATCAGTTTTATCATCCTATCCTCTGTACGACCTACTAGGCCGATGATTATGCTCACAGTAATATCATTACTCACTGCCTTGAGTAAATAATAAAGAAAATAAATTAGACTCCCTGGAATCTCCTAATAAGACATACAAAGCAACCAATACTGTTTGAATATCAACTTACTGGGCCTGACATAAAAACAGCATTTATCTAAAGTTGTTGAGCCCACATCTTTTCCAGAAATCGGCTCAGCTAAAACTAACAAGCCTAGTCTGTTGCAGGCCACATTTTGACTAACAAAACTGACATCAATAGATAAATTTGATCCATTAAAGTTAGGCAGGATACAAGATGAATAGGTCAATGGTTTTGTTTCTTACGCCTGTAGGGGAAGTGGGAGAAACAATTCCATCTGGCTCAGCTGCACTGTGTTCCAGGAGCCGTGTCTATGACACTGTTTTGCTCCATCAGCTGCACAGCATCATACCACACTGCAAGTGTTTCAGAATAGTGTTTTTGTTGATGTGTTTTGTTGGTTTTCATTGCGTTGTTATTTCCTACTTTGTTGTGCTGTAGCCTACAGACAAAATTAAGATTGTCCAAAGTCCAATTATGAATGACATGGATCAAATATTTGTGGCTGTGTTTTAGTAATTAACTAAAATTACCACCATGCAATTGTATACCTTTGCAAAAAAGGCAAGTTGTAGTTACAGTTTACATTCATATCTGTCCGGAGTCATTTGTAGCCATGGCAGTTTACAATGCTTACAAATGTTACTGCAGAGATGCTACATATTCTAAAACATGGATGCTTCACACACATCTTTAACCCGGCAGCACAGTATCAAGATGGACACCCAACATTGGTGTCAACAATTCAGAATCTGACCAAATTTCATCCCTTCTGTTCCTGAGTTATGATGTTAAGTAACTGCCAGAAAAGTGTTTTTGAAGAACATTGACGTCAAAACCTCTGGGATATTAAAAGGTCATCACTTAATAATTTTATTCAGTAGATAATTCTGTGAAATTTTGTAATAATGTAGGAATTCTTGAGTTATGGTCATTATATTTTGTTAAGGTTATGTTTTGTGAGGTCACAGTGACCTTGACCTTTGACCACTGAATTCTTATCAGTTCATCCTTGCATCCAGGTCAATGTTTGTGCCAAATTTGAGGAAGGAATTTTTTGAGGAGGTTTTCTGAGGGTATTGTGTTCTCGAGAATGAGGCAGATGCAAGGTGACAGTGACCTTTGACCACTAAAATCTAATCAGGCCATCACTATTACCATATTACTGTGTTACAAAAAGACAAGGCATGCATTTCTGTTTGTTTCTGGGACACTTCTGAAACACACTGCAGCATTGGAATTACAAGAATTGTTAAGAATGGCTGTGATCAGCCTGAGTGGCTGCCTGATTGTCTGAACTCCAGAGTGCATTTTTCTACAGTAATTAGTTCTATTTTTATTAAAACAAATCTGAAAAGCAACTAATAACTATACCTGTCAGATTAATACAGTGGAGTTAAAAGTATTATATATACCTCTGTAATGGGGTAGAAGTACTTTAAACTTTTACTTAAGTACTGTGGGGTAAATGTTTTTTCACCATTGCTCATGGAAAATGTGATATTAAGGGCCACAGTTGTACCAAACTGCAGGAAAAAACATGCTCTCTGAAACAAAGTGGAAATAATTAGAAACGGATGGCAGTAACATAAACCTATTATGCTGTTAAATTACCCAGGATCCATTGTTTCCGTGTTTAGCAGCATTGAGGATATCACTAAAAGAAACTCAAAACTGAAATTTACAGTGGTAAAAATTGTATCTGGGTGAGCAACTTCTCAAAATTCACAACTCCATACACTGGGGTCACATGCCAGAGAATTTTATTTTATTTTATTTTTTTGTAATAACGTATGTGTAAGATTCAGAGGTAAAAATAACATATCAGGGTGCAGTATGAGCTGCTGCTATGACTTTAGCTGACTCTTTGTTGTGCTGAGGCCAGCTAGCAGACTAATTGTCCAGGGAGCTGAGGCCAGCTATCAGCTCTAATGATACTCCTGTGTTGTCTTCCATCGCTGTGGTAATCTTATCTAACCAATCCTGCTATACATGGCAGCTTGTCTTATCACTGACGTAAGTTCAACAACTTCAGCACGTCTTGATCGTAGAGATCTGAGCTGGGGCCAGACTGCTATTTAATAGACCCACAAGAGAACCCCCCGCCCCCTCCTGCTTTCTCCTCAGTGCCTTAACAAAAACATTCCACTGAGATAGACCCATAGGCTGACTCATAAATTTAGACTGTGTTCCCACCAGAGCTGAAGCAAGAGTGGTGGCTGTGCCTGTGTTAGGATCCAGAGCACCAAATGAATGCAAATGTAGCTAGATTTGAACATGTTTACTTAGGTAATTAGAGGCAGGGCAGGAGTTTCAGTAAGCAAGCATTTCTCTGAAACAGTTTTTAGAGTGCACGTTAGCCAACAGGGAAATTTCAATGCTCTGCTCCAGGCTTTTTCCTGGCTCAGAGAGGTGGACCACCAGTGCTGATCAGTATGTGATGCTAACTGAGACACATAAAGTAAATACTGAAAGTAATTAAACAGAGCTCTAATGAATATCTATAAAGCAAAGAATCTCTGTCTGCTTGTATGAGTGTCCTTCGAATAGCTTAAGGACAGTTTATCGGATCTACTTCACACTTGACAATGAAATACTGGGGATTTAAGGACTTGCAGTGTTGAATTTTGTGCAATTTGGTCACACAGCACATTCAATTAGGCTTTGGCGGTATTAGTTATTAGATAACAGTATACTGGGGTAATCAGAAATCCCAAAGTTATGACTTTTAAGTGCTGTGAAAAATACAGAAGCTCCTCTTTCTATCAAACTGATGCGGAAATGCTGTATTGAAGTGATGTAATGCACAGCAAGTGCCACCAGAGGTCAGTCTTTACTGGTGTAACAATAATAGACATAAAAATAACAATAACAATAACAATAATAGAAATTTGAGGATGGTGATGATCATCAAAATGTTACCAAGGATGTTGGGATCACCATGCTGCTCTAATAAATACTTTTGTATTAACAATGGATGTACTGACTGTGTATACTGTGATAGGATTACGCCCACAGACAATTATGTCATGCTAATGTTCAAAATGCACAATGAAATGGCTGAAAGATACACAGGGCAGCTACAGTCACTCAGACCTGAAGACCGTTAATGCCCCTCCTGCTTTTAACCCAACTGTATGATCACTGTCTGTCATTACATGTGACTGGTCGCACGCAGCACATGAAAGAAAGAGAGAAAAGGTGGGGCTGAGAGGGAGCACACTGACAGGATAAAAGCCCTGCAGGAAGAAGTCCAGTCAAACTTCTGAGGAAACGCAAGGTGTAAAACTAACACTCCAAAATTTTACAGAAAAGGTCTAGCCTATATGACTAAGTGTCCCTGTAATGATGTAAAGACTGCGGTTATTTAATTGTTTTAAACTATTTTAACTGTTTTTTGAAGTAGTTTTTGTGTGTAGTAATGAAACTAAAAAATACTGTCTGTTACTGGCATTAACAGCAAGCAGAAAAAAATATTCCAACAAAACAGTTACAGTATGTGGTCTGTTGTGAATGTGTGGATATCGACGTGGGCTGATGTTAAGAGTCCCAGCCTGAATTATTATCCCAGTCCAGTGCAAGCTCTGTCGAAAGTTTACAGAATGCCAATTATTGTGGTTTTCCTACCCGCAAACTGCACTCTCATTAGCCTTGTTTTCAGCAGTAGAAAGCAGCTGTGTTCAGTAAAACATCTCTTATTAACCCATTGGACACTCCCTGCCCAGCACCAAACAGCAGATAGACACAGTTAACAACCAGCGGGTGAACATGGTGGAGTATTCAGCACCTAAAGAGCCAGATTTTCTTCTCAGGAGTTGGTGTAAAACAAAACAGAACGAAAAGGGAAGAAAATACTGGACATCAGGTGGACAAACATGTTTATGTTACTTTGTGTCTACCAGATGTGTAAAAAAATGTGCATTTAAGGGACTTATCACCTCATTAGCTATATCAACATTATAGGATGTTAATCTGTCAGTGATGTGTTAAGTCTTGCTACTTGTCGCCTGAACGGACAAAAAACAAAACAAAAGAAAAACTAGCGATCATCTTGTGATAGGATCATTCCAGCCACAATTCAGTGATTCGTAATTTACACCCATTTTTCACTCAAATTAGCACGTTTGCAGGTTTTATAAATATGGAAAAAACCCCTAAAAATATGTGATAGACTCCTTTCCCACTGCCAGTGGACCAGAGCTGTGTACATAGCTTTCTGTTTTTTTTTGTTTTTGGTGTGTCACGTATGATATCACATACAGGCCAGAAAACAGGTCTGTAAATAACAGAAAGCAGCATGGAAGCCAGTGAGTATCTCTTACTCATTCAGTATCTCTTTCAACCTCTGCGCCAACTAATTTGGATTAATGTTTAAGTGCTACTTAGGCAGAGAAGGACAGTATTTTGTGGCACCGTTTTTTTGCATCTTGCCAGTAAAGCGGCTAAAACTAGCACATTCATCCAGGTGTTGCATTTTTATCACTGCCAATTGGAGCCAGAGCCGATAAATATCTGATACCACCACAGAGTCATTTGGCCTGAGTGTGAATGCTGATTGTAACCTTTCCCATTGCATTGAAAAGCCAGATATGAGCAGGTATTTCTGCAGTGGAAAATGGGCTTTAAAATGAATGTGTGCCAAGAGCGTAAAGCGGAGGGTTGGGGGGAGGGCACCCATCTTCCAACTCAGTCTTCATTTTGATCTCAACTATGCATCTGTAAAGTTCGTGACTGCATCTGTGACATTGTCGTGGCAAGTAATAATTAGTGCAGCTTTATAGCAGGACAGATTTGTTCAGGCAGCCCAAAATTTCCCTTTAGTGTCCACTAGGGTTGGGCGATAATACGGTAATAAGGTATCCCGCGCAATCTAAAAATAGCAACGGTATCAGTTTCATTACCGTCATTAAAAAAAAACAAAACAAAATCTGCTGCGCATATAGGCCTATAGGGGCCTGATATAATATTAAACATAATTTATTTATTGCCTAAATAATGAGTGTTTGTGTGTCTATGTATGTCTGGTTGAGTTTTCAATTTAATACTGTTACAATTTAAAACTAATAGTAGGCTATAATGATTCTCATGACTGTTGTTTTGGGAGATGATGGTTAATAAAGAAAAGAAGGCGAGCCGCGCATCAAGCGAGTTGGTCCCCAAAAAAATACAACTTCTGCAGTTTGGCAGCATTTCGGGTTTCGACCAAATGACAAGGGAGAGCCGGCGAATGTCGACGAGGCTGTGTGCAAGATTTGCATGAAGATGGTGACAGCGAGTGGAAATGTAATGGAGCCAGGCATTTTTCTCTGATGTCAAGGGTTGCCCGAAAGTACCTGTGCGTTTGTGCCACAAGCCCTCCATCAGAGCGGGTGTTCAGCACCGCGGGCAATCCACTATGTGCCCTGCTCAAGCCGGAAAAAGTAAACATGCTGGTTTTTCTGGCGAAAAACCTTGAATAGTTTTGAAGCATGGGATGCTGCTGTAGTTATCATTATAGTTTGTTTTTATTTCATTTTCAATGAGGAGTAGCCTGTTCTGACGGACAAAAAAGTTTGGACTTGGAGAGGGTGAACTTTTCAAACTAAAGGTAGGCTCTAAAAATAAACCAACGAACACTGTTTCCCGTTGCGTTCTCAGGATAGGAGAATATTTACCCATTTTCGGTTATGCCTTGTTATTTATTGTTCTGCTTTTCTTATTTGATAAGCCCTAGTACTGGATGCTGTAGAGCTGTGCTTTTAATTTATTTGATTTACGTTGATAGGTTCTAAAAATAAACCAACGGACAGTACTCGTTGCGGTCTCGGGATACGCTGTATAGCACACATTTTCATTAGTGCCTTTGTTATTTATTGTTACTTTATTATTATTTGATAAGCCTATTGGATGCTATAGGGCTGTGTCTTAATTTAACTGATTTGTGTCGATGACTGTACTGGAAGTGAACTGTCGCCCACAGACAATTGTTGTTATTTTCATTCTGTTCGGTCGACTGCTGCATTTGCACTTTTTAAAACATTTGTTAATAAAAGTTAGTAATGTTGTACGTTTGGTTGTTGCTTTTTCAGTATTCTAAGGCCTGTGTAATGTTTGCTATTCTGTTTCTGAACGGTATAGGCACAAGCCCATATTTTGGGAAACTCCCTCTGAACTCTACAAAGTGATTTCTAACTAGTCGTGGTAATACCGTATACCCCGGGAAAATGTGGGGAGGGTTTAACAGTATCAAATTTTGGATACCACCCAACAATCCCTATTCAGAAAAACACTGCACCATTCAGTCAGCTTCAGTAGTAACAGCATTCAGAGACAATAACATTATCAAAACACAATGTTAACTGATTTTTATGCCCACATTTTTGGTTGGAAGAAGAAAAACACCAACTTTCAAACATAAATAAAAACTTTTTTTATCAATAGATTTTTGGATATGTGCAGATATTACAACCTTTTCAAGGGGGTGGTTGAGGGAATGAAAGAGAGAGGCTGTGTTCACATGCTCCAACAGGTCCACTATTGGTGGAAAACTGTGAGAAAAAATCCTATTTTTCTGTGATAAATGACGTGTTAGGGCACAGTAATCGGAGTACGCACGGTTGCATGTTTACAGGAAAATTAGTTGAATATTCATTTTCTTTAGCCATGTAACAGCTTAATAGGAATACTGACTGCATGTAAATGTGGTCTCTGTGAAGTAACCTCACCAGAAACATTCACTCAGCTTGTTGAAGTTTATCACATGAGATCACTTCTACCTTCAGACCTGCTCTGTCTCCAATAGAAATGAGTGTGTGTGTTTGTGTGTGTGTGTGTGTGTGTGTGTGTGTGTGTGTGTGTGTGTGTGTGTGTGTGTGTGTGTGTACTGTGGGGTCCCAACAGCAGGTATTTCCGCTATCTGAACCTGTTTAAAACAAGCCTCTCTGTTCTGAGCAGGGTGTGTACTGAAGGTGAAAGTGCCACACCTCGCCAGGCCACAGAGAGCCGACCTGTTGGCCACCCAACACCTCCTTCAGAGCTTAAACATTTAACAGAGGCAGGGAAAAACACTCCATATTAGTGCTTCCTGTTTCCTGTGCCCCTCACCCACTGACCAAGTGAGCACTGCTCTATGCATTTTAGGAAGCCTGGGGACCCCTGTTAGAGTTTACAGAGAAATTTTATCACTTTAATCAGAGCAGTGGTTCCCAACCCATGGGTCGGGACCCTCCAAGGGGTCCCACAATAAATCTCAGGATGACAAGATGATTAAAACTGAGAATTCTGTTCTTAACTTTTAGAGTTGTATGAAATTAGTAATTGCTTTGTATTATATTTAATTATTTACTTTTTTATGTATTTTATTGTACAAAATTGAATAAATTTGAAGGGAAATGACATTACATTCTCTTGAAAAAAATTAAGTAAATAAAAGGACAGTGTTTCAGGCGTTAACAAAACAGCTTCTCCATATTTTATATACATGCATAAGCCTGGCTAGAAAGCACACGTGTGCTCTTGCCAGTTTCCAAAGAGGAAATGAGAGGTTAGCCATGTGATCTGGGTCATTTCCAGCCACTACACACCCCCACATCTCCGTGCAAAGCTGACCTCATGCTTGAGGTTATGAGGGAAGTCGAGCACGCTGCAAGCTGGTTACATATGACTCTGTTCAGGGACTCCCACAGTTATTCTTATCAGCTATCAAGGTAAGGCTTTTCTTACAGTGAGATGACAACTGATAGGTGTGGCCCATTCATCCACTGCTCATAAATCATCGCCTGAATACAATGGCACTGACTAATGTAGCTATCTGAATATTATTAACTCAACTCTGATAAGGAGTCATGTTCACAACATGTATTTTATCAATATGATCATTTGCACATTGGTTTATCGCTTTCTAAATTCATCTGGAATTATCAAAACAAGTGAATATGTGAGTGTGTGTGTGTGTGTGGAGGGCTTTAATGATAAATCCAGGCACTTCCCTTAAAGCCAGCCACGCACTGGGCTTGTCTTGGCAGCAGAGACTGTGTGGCGCTGGCTGCGCAGCTCAAGGCCTGGAGGAGGTTTCCATGCAGCCACACAGACACACACTTTTTCATGCATTCCTCGGATTCCACATCTGATACATGTGTGTGTGTGTGTGTGTGCCTCTCTCTGAACTGGCCACTCAAGGCATTAATAAAAAGATTAAGCTTTGCCTGTAACATAGCTTTCTTTCTCTGTTTCTTCCCAAGATGTTGTCAGCTGCATGGACTTTGAAACTTCATGCAGAAAGCAAAGGTGGAAAGTTGATGCAACACAGAAAGGTCAGCGGATCTACTGAGAAGGCCAACAGTCATCAGCTGAAGTGGGATAAAGTCATTATTTCCTCACAATGTTGAAAATGTTGAAATGTAGAGCTGTACAGAAAGTACAAAGGCCTAGGCAGGGGTGGATGAACCCTCCAGGCCCCAGGGCAAAATTGAGCTTTGGGCCCCTGAAGACACCCCAGGTCCTCCGACTGACTTTTGCACTTTTTGATGAGACGGTTTCTGATTTAAAAATATATTTGCCAATATTATCTTATTTAGGCAAACTTCTTGTGTAGCTGATTGAGTTAAAAAACAACCAACAAAAAAACTTCACACGTTTTTTTTAATTAATGACAACAAAACAAGAAAAGTTTACAGCCAAGCTAGCAACTAAGCACTAACTGCAACATGCTCATAATTATGGATGGATTACTAAACAGGCCTACCGGGTACAGGCCCTGGGGCCGGCTGCCCCCCCCCTCCCGGGACAATAAAATTACTTGGCACTGTGTGATGACACGATACTGCTACACAAAAACATTGCAATACTATACTATATCGATTTTCCCCCACCCGTAGTAGTAAGGAGGAAGAGAGTCCAGATGATCACAATGAGACACAAAAAGACCACAAAGAAAAGCAAAAGAACTGCAGAGACACAAAATAACTACAAAGCAGCCACACAGAGACACAAAATGACTAAAAAACATGTAAAATTATCTCAAAGTGACACAAAACCACATAAGGATGCAAAATAACTAAAGAGATGCAAAACCTCCTGAAAGTCTGTGTGTTTTGCCCCTACAGAGGAGAGGTGGTGGGGCCCTTTGCATATCTGTGCTCAGGAACCCACTGTCACATAATTTGTTATAGTCCGTTGAACATTTAGCAGGGTCCCCAACTTAGTTTATAGTGTTAGCCTGCTATAGTGTTAGTTAATGGCAAGGGACAAGTAATTTCTTGATTCATATGAACTGAACCTTGAATTACACATTTGATGTTTGTCAGTTCAAAAAATAATTTTTTTCCAGCTGAGACTGACTGGAATGTCATTCATTTTGCAGGTATTAAACTAAAATTGTTGGATACTATGGAACTTTGACCTGACAGTGGTGATACATGAAACATCAGGCGATCGTCAAAGTCAGCAGGGTTCAGCACCTAATTTCTGCGCAAAATCCCATGGCAATCCATCTGGTACTTCTTAAGATATTTCAGTCTAAACTAATAAATATCACTTTACTACAAGTACTACATTAGCACTAATATTAGAAAACTTTAAAGATATCCAGCCCTAAAGGTTCATCTGAGACCCTACTAGTTAGCTCATACAGGACATGCAACATCACAATCTTAACAATTAACACAAATTCAACCAACCCCAGTGAATTTCTTGGTGACCTGTCAATTTTGTCCTCATAACTCAATTTTTCTGCAAATTGAACCAATTATTGTAGTTTCCTGTGAGTTTCGGCAATCACAGCAGTCACCTGCACAATGTCACCAAACTCACCTCCTTGCTTCTGGTTGTGAAGATGCAGACATGTGCAACAAAAATGTCTCACATGCACCAAAAAAACTGCTAAACATTATGCAAGGCAATTCCCTGATGTTCTACACCAAAGTGGGTGTAAACCGTTTTGCACCATGTGCAACGTTTTGGTGGAAAACAAATAAAATTCCTCAATTGACAAACACTTTCCTACCACAAAAAAAAAAACACCCAGAGAATGGCTGAACCATGCAGACAATAGACAAAACAAATTGCAACATGCACTGCTATTTTTTTGGCTGCTGTGAAATCAGACATTTTAGGCTGCAACAATCACAAAAAAGCTTGCGAAATCCTGGAGGGACTGACTAGTTCAACAGTCATCAGTGGAGTCAGAATTACAAAAAGGGTTCACATGCTCTGACATATCAAAGGCTGGACCACTGCCTTTGAGACCCAGTGAGGATTAGCTTCTTTATGTCCTGAACACCCTGTTCTGCACCTTATCTACTCCTGTCAGCTCTGCTAAAGATCTGACTTCACTTACAAACCAACAAGTTCTAACAGGCCAAATAACAAAGCCAAATGCTCATTTATAAGAGCTGAGACCGATTAGGGTGCAGCCTCTGTCTTTTCAGGGTTCTTTTCCTATCTTGGTTTGATGAGTGAAAGAGAGAAAATGGCCAGAAATTGCCAGTCACATGGCTGCTGGGCAAATATATTCATTTCCCACTTGACCTACAGTGACTCAGATCAACAACTCAAGACAAAACATCAGAGGGTTGGGCATAGAGTGGTGCAGGAGAGTCCTAAAACATGGAAATGAGTTAGCATTTTAGCACTCCCTGTTCACTTATCTAAAAAACAATGTTTTTTTAATAGGTTTTTGGTTAGATGCCTAAAATAAGCTTTGTTATTAACACAAGCTTCAGAGACTCTAATGTTTTGTTCAATGACATACATACATCAGTAAATACCCCACTGGTGAATTTTAAAGCTTTTATGTGTCTTAAAAAAGGAGGTTGCTAACAAGTGGCTAAACGAGACTACAGAATGTCATCAGTTTCAGCATCTTTACAGTTTTGTTATGGTGGTGACATTAGGTCATGTGACTGTGGTGTAGTCTGTTGATAGCCTAATGTTAGCTTTGAGTTTATTTTCTGCAGTGATCCAAAATCCAATGGAAAATCCCACAGGCTTTTTGATGAGGGAACCAGCGCAATGTTAACTTCCGCATTGGCCTACAGACAAACATCATCAGCACTCTTTTGTCAGCAATTTTCATATATATGCCTATCACTTGAGGTGAAATCAAAGTCCAAATGACCATGACAGTGAGGCTAACCTGGGTAAATACACTGTGATACAGTCAATAGACAGGGTGGGGCTGGTGGATGCAGCATAGATCATAATTTGACAAACTTTAAGAGTGTCTAACACACAGATGTCACGTTTGCTCTCTGGGATATTGTGATGGCCATTGTTCAATATATTCTGATATTTTACAGATCAAACAATTAATAAGGAAACTACTTATCCAATTAACTGATCAAGAAAACAATCATAAGTTGTAGCCCTAAAGCCCAAACAAGGGTCAAGTCTTAGAGAAATAAAAGATATTGTATGTTGACCTTACAAACAGGTGACAGATCTATAACTTAAAGAGGAGCTATTATACTCCTTTTCGGGCCTTTGTATTTGATTTTTGGACTCCTATAGAGCAGCTACACACGATTACCCGCACATAAAACTTTGTAGATCTTTGGGATGCTGTGCCTCTCGCTGCATCGCTTCCTTGTATTTCCTGCATCCAACGAAAACGGTCTGTGTAATTTACTCCACCCCACGGCCCTCCTCCATGTACGCCTCCCGCCGAGCCCACTCCGCTGTGATTGGTCACACTCCTGAGCCCCACCTCCTTATTTTGCCGGTGCGGAAGTTGTTAGAATTTCACTTTTGAAAATGTCAACTTTTGAAATACAGCCGTATGTGTTGGATCCCGAATCCGATCCGGAGGTAGAGACTGGACAGCCTGAAGTTTCTCAAGTACAGAAGTTACTTCAAGACTCTCGTCTCTGAATGGTAAGTAACGTTAGCCATAGCTTGTTATTGTCATTACCTGCTTACCTGTACAGCATATACCTGGGCATGCCCATATAAGTAAGTCCGGCACGCATTAACGTCAATGGGACTACTCTGTTGAAAAAGACAGTAAAACACAGCGTGCAGAGCCATCCAAAACAGCTTGCAGGGCTCACATCCAAATGCATAAACCTCATTATTTGACGCTTTGGCATCGTTTAACACGAGTATCTCACATTGTAACAACATTTATAGGTCAGAAAAGAGGAAAAGCATAATAGTTCCCCTTTAATGATATTAAAGTGACAGTGAAGATGAACAGAAACAGCTATGATCAGCTGCCACATTACATCAACAGTATCTTTTCTGGAAATTTGGGGAACCAAGTGCAGTTTACATTTTGTATTGTTAAGTTACACTTTATGGAATTTGTAAAGGTGGATACAGATTTTTATCATTTGAAGCCAGAATATTTTACTAGTACGAGGTCAGGAAAGATTAAGAAATACAACAAATTTTCTCACAAGAAATGTATTTCTGACCAACTAAAAAGTTCTTAGTAAACAGCTTTTGGACCATATTGAATGAACTAGAAATAGAAAGGCTTAAAAACGAGTATCAAACTTTATAAAAACTGTCCTAGGAGAGATGAAAGAAATTAACACCGAAAAAATCCAATTAAATTCAGGTTTTTCAGGCTGTTTTCAGGGCAAGGGTGGGGTGGGGGGGATTGGGGGGTTGATGACCCAGTGTTTTAAAAATCCTGTCTACTGCCCTGCTTACATCCACACTACCTTGGTGCCTCGTGTTTACTTCAATCCTGGATCAATTTTGATACCACAGAGTACCAATAACACAGTCAATAAGTAAAAGCAGTAAGAAGTATCAGGGTCACATTAACATGGTAAAATGTCTTAAATTCTCGCACATGTGCCAAAACGCCAGAACAGCACGCGCTTAACAAACCTTCATAAAACGCTGCTCACCTGTGATAATCTCCCGCTTGGCTTCATCCAGGTGACTGGAAATCACGTCCCCCATGCTGGCACAAACTCAAAGTCCCGGTTTGATTCAACTGGTCTGTAAGTCTTTCAGACAAACGCAGGAAAATCCGTTCAGAGTAATGTAGAGTCCTGTAGGAGCCCTTTCACCTTCTCTCAGGCATAACCTGGACTGAGTAAAGTTTGGAGAGGAAACCGGCGTTAGCAAACACTTCACACAGGGAGGCAGAGGGAAGGGGAGAGAAAAGTTCACCGAGTGACAAACTGACGGCTATTTCTCTGAGACACACCCTCCTTTAAAGCAGGAGAAAACTCCCACCTTCCTGCGGCGGTGCGTTCATGACATGTGGGGAAAATGAGACTCCCACAATCCTGGCACTAAAAGACAAACTCTAAAAATTGTTTAAATGATTTGGGCCTGAGCACCAGGCGCTCGTGAAGGTCCTAATGAAATGAAGGTATTATTAGTTTTCTTTTTAGTGAATTATTTTATCTAATGAATCGCATGTTTAAAGGGGCCAAAGGTGATCAATAACTTACAAAACTTTGCACAAATATCAGGACTGGTGAAAAATTTGATAATTTATTGGTCTCATGCTCTGATTTGAAAAAAAAAAAAAAAAAAAGGCTCAGTAGTGCCCTCTACAAATTTTCCACAAAGCAGCCCCAACTTAGATGTACAAAAATTGTAACATGTAAATCATAAAAAAAAAAAAAAAGTTAAAAAAATTCAGTCCATAGGGACTTGGCTTGGTGTCGTCGATTCAAGTCCCTGCCCGCACGAAAATATGGAGCGTGGACTGGTAGCCCAGTTCACCTCCTGGACACTGCCGAGGTACCCTTGAGCAAGGTACCAACCCCCCCCAACTGCTGATGGCAGCCCCCTCACTCTGACATCTCTCCTTTTAACGCATGTGTACGTCCTATTTGTAAATGTGTGTGTATTTCGGGCCTGTGTGTTTATGTAAATGACAACAGAGTGAAAAGATTAAATTTCCCCTTGCGGGATTAATAAAATATATAAAATTAAATTATATAAGATGTACAAAAAGCCTCGAGGAGCCATACTCAAACCCAACAGGAAGTCAGTCATTTTAAATTTCCAGTACAATTTTTTGTGCATTCCTGGCCATTAGTATCTTAACAAAATGCTCCTAAACATTTTATCCAGTTGACTTCAAATTTTGTCTGTATCATCTTCAAACCTTTAACATGAAAAGTTATTAAAAGTTTGAGTTTTCATGAAACCATGTGACCGTGGTGAGGCATTAAACTTGCCCTTGCAACTTCCACAAAGTTGCAAGGGCCTGTTCATCTCTGCTTGCAGCTTTAATTTGGATTGGACTTGGGGAAAAACAGTTAGTCTAACTGTTCTGTTTTAGCTACTTTATGGACATTTTATTCCTCAATGTGATGGTTTAAATGGTGTTTCCAAGTCTTCTCCACATTGCTGGGAAAATAAATCTGGTGGAGAGACAAAATACTTTATACAGTCTACTATTTTTTTGCTTATATGTAGCAACATTTCAGTTAATTCAGTCTAAATATATTGCATTCAGAACATGAAATACCTTCTATGTTTTACACAGTTGACCTCACTTTAAAGGTCCAGTGTGAAGGACTCAGAGGTTGCAGAACTAAAACTTCTCTGATGTGCCAAGCAAACTATAGCATCTAGAGCTAGTTTTTGATGTGTCAGTTTCTGGCTACTATGGAAACAATATGGTGGACCCTGTGAAAGAGGACCGGGCCCCCAGGATGTGTGCTGGGCTTTGAAGCCAATTTTACATAGTGGCCTAACATGAAATTACAACATTGGTGTCCGTCATGTGATGCCATGGGGCCAAAAAAGACTTTCCCATAGACTTACATTGGGAAGGAGACGTCTGTACATCAGTGGATACATTTTTTGAGCATAACAACTCCCACAAAAGACTTATTTCACTGTCAGGATTTGAGCCATTTAGTTCCATTGCATTTCAAAAGTCTAGAAGAGCTGCACCATTAAATTGTTTTATCCCCATTCAAGCTAGTGAAGAGCTAAACTGCAAGTTAGCTGTTCGGTCGCCATAAGTCTCCAGTGTGCTTGCTCTATGGGCCTAAGGATGCGGAAGATCTGGGTGATTTCTTACAGCTGAAATTGGCTTCATGCGTCACTGAACAACTTTCACAGGAATGAACGGGGCCTTGCCTCCAACACTGTATCCAGGTCTCTTCATACATTCATGAAGATGTTCTGCAAACACATTTCCAGGTGATTATACACCAAGGATAACATAGTTATGAAAATTATATTCCATTTCTGCCAATAAATGACACTATATCCCACACACTGGACCTGGCTAGAAAATCATCAGTCAAGAGTAGGACATTTCTTGCAGATAACGTGTGCTTTTGACAGAGAATATATTTTTTGGAGGTGACATGAACGCATCTCAAGTCACCATGAGTTTCCAACAGGACACGCCTGTCAACATGCTGACGACTGCAGGGGTCGGTCTGCAGCTGAGGAAACAGCGCATTTTCAATACAAAAAGGATTTTGCTCTGTTTGCAGCAGTCAGCTGGCACAAGAAACTGACAAGAGAAGAAACAGATACATTTGTGAAACTAACTGTGGGTCAGCTCAATTTTACCCCCGAGGACCCTTTTAATGAATTACTGAAAGGATCTTCTGGGCACAGGGGGGCCCTTGGCCTTCACTTGCAAAGTGTCAGATGTCAAATAAGCATGTACCGACCAGGAAAATACTCACAATGACCACAAAGAGATACAAAGGAACTGCATAGAGACACAAAATAACTACTAAAACAGGCAAAACAATCACTACAAGATACAATACAACAACATAGAGACACAAAATAACTACAAAGTGACACAAATTGATAAAAAATGGGCACAAAATTCCCTCACAGAGACACAAATGTACCTCAATAACACACAAAATTAACTCAGTAAGACTCAAAATTACATCAGAGACTCAAACAACTACAAAAATAAACAACAAGAATACATAATATGGATACAAAGCAATGCTAAATGACAAAGAAGACAAAATTACTTAAATAAGACACCAAATTACCCGAGAGACCATAAGTGATTACAAAAAGACGCAAAACAACCACAAGGAGTCACAAAACGAAAAGAGCCACGAAAATATAAAAAAAAGCAGCATAATGACTGCAAAGAGACAAAAAAACCCTCCACAGTTCTGTGTTTCTTACTCTTAAAATGGTGGGGCCCATTGCATATCTGTGCCCAGGGGCCCGTTGTCATATAGTCTGCCCATACTTGGACTCCCAAGTGCAGGGCTTCTGGTAATCTGGCCTTTTTTCAAATTTAAATGTTGCAATTTACATCAACAATAAGCTTGTGCACACAATAAATCAGCCTTCATATTTCAAACATATGAGAAAAGAGACTTCCGGTTATGGCGTTTGTCTGAACAGCAGCAAATACCTCGAGCTCCGACCTAATTCATCCTTAAACTTACATTTTGGACTGGCGGTGCCCCACCCTACTACCCTCGGTAACCTTATAACAAACTAACACCACACAAGATGCCGAACAAATCCGGAAAGAAACCAAAAAGAAACGAAACCGAAGGAGACGACGCTGAGGAAGATTTAGAAGAAGCTAACGCTAACACCACCGAACCAGACAGGGAGGCTGCAAACGGTGACATACTAGCAGCCATACAGTCATTAAAAAAGACTTAACTGCTACGTTCTCTACCCAACTGAGGGAAGTCGTGACATCTAACCAAGGAATAAAAAAAGCAATTGATGCCTTCACCGTAAGGCTGAATACTGCGGAGTCTCGTATAAGCAAGGCCGAAGATGACCTCTCCTCGCTGGCTAACAGAGAAGCATCCCTTCAAAAAAAAGTTCACGAACTTACCCTGAAAGTGGATGACCTAGAAAATAGAAGTCGGAGATCCAACCTGAGACTCGTTGGCCTGCCGGAGGGAACCGAGAAGGGGGATGTCGCGGAGTTTCTCCAAACCTGGCTGCCTGAGGTGCTGGGCCCGGACACTTTCCCTAACCCACTGACCATCGAGCGGGCCCACAGACTCCGGGGTCAGCAAACACCGAGCGGCCCCCCACGCGTGATCATCATGAAATTCCTCAACTACCAAGACAAGGTGAGAGTGATGAGAGCAGCTCGCCGAAGAGGAAAGGTGATGTACGAGGGCCGACATGTGATGTTCTTCCCGGACCTCTCCACGGATGTTCAGAACCAGCGGAAACAATACAACCAGGTGAAACAACAACTCAGAGAACTGGACATTAACTTTGGTCTAATTTTCCCGGCTAAAATGAGAGTCATACATGGGAGTGAGCGGCATCTTTTCAACTCCCCATCAGAAGTGGAGGCCTTTATCAAGCGACTCCGCCAGCGCAGAGATGCGGGACCAGGAGAGCCGAGTTAAAATAATACATAGCGCATAAACAATCCGGTTTAGTGGCGAACTCGCAATCTGTAACCTGTAAGGTAATATTGTTAATGACGTTTCTATCTCCCTGTTTACTGGTTTATATGTGATGTTTATTCTTTAAGAGAGGGTGAAAACAAATCTGTTGACATTCTGTATTGATTTAATCTAGCTGTTGGGTGACCACCACAGTGTCGGGGCACTGGTTTGAGTTTTATTATCAAAACGCTTCTCTGCTCCTTTTAAAGGATCAGTACGTATAGCGGAGTTTTCATTTGAGGGGGGCGGGAGTAACTGTATATCTTCACAGATGGGGAGTCTGGGGTTTATTCATTTGTTTATAATAGTTCTGTGTATTCAAAGGTGCTTTGTTCTTTATGTTAAAAGGTACACATCATCATGGATTAGGCTTGGCAACACAAACAGGGCTATACTTTACATGTGTTTCTTTGTAAATGGGTAAGGATCTAGAACTGGAGGTCATCTCTTGGAATGTTAGAGGCCTGAGGACACTCGTTAAACTTAAACAAGTAATGAATAGACTTAAACAATACCACCCAAAAATTGTTTTTCTACAAGAAACTCATTTATTACTAAGTGAAACAATTAAAATTAGGAAAAGATGGTCAGGCCAAGTTATTGCATCTTCCTTCTCTTCACATGCCAGGGGTGTGGCAGTGTTAATTCATAAATCTTTACCTCTTCGTATACAAAAAACTATTTTAGATCCTGCAGGTAGATTTGTCATCATTCAAGGCTCGCTATTGAATCAAGACTTGATCCTAGTTAATCTGTATGGACCTAATATTGATGATCTGAATTTCTTTAACAATTTATTCTTATCCATTTCATCTCTTCGTGGCGACATGATAATAGGGGGTGATTTTAATTGCACCCTGGATCCTGCACTGGATCGATCCTCAGGTTCAGATTTCTCTCATCTAAGATGTAGAAAGGTCATACAGAGATTCATGCTGGAACTCAATCTAAAGGATATTTGGAGATGTGAAAACCCTATAAAAAGGGAATACTCTTGTCACTCCACTAGTCATAATACCTTCAGTCGAATTGACTACTTTCTTATTTCCGGTGCAATCGCCTCTAGAGTTAACAGCTGTGAATACAAGAGCATCCTTATCTCTGATCATTCCTTAATCCTACTCAAATATGCAGCTACAGTTGCTTTCAGAGGACAACCTTTATGGCGACTGAAACCACATTGGTTGCAAACTCCTAAATTCATAGAATATGTTGGGACAAATGTAGATGACTACTTCTTTTTCAACAGAACAGAAACATCAGCATCAATTAGGTGGGAAGCCTTTAAAGTTTTTATGAGAGGACAAATGATGGGCTACACAAGAAATAAATCAAACAAACAATTTTTACAAATGGTTGATCTCGAAAGAGAAATAAAGGATCTTGAACTGGAAATAAATATAAATAACAGTATAGATAAACAACAGGAACTGGCAGTCTTACGGGCAAAATATGATAAAATATCTGCCGAAAAAGCCTCTGCTGATGTATTAAGACTGAAACAGAACTACTATGACCGGGGAGAGAGGGCAGGAAAACTTTTAGCGTGGCGCATTAAAACGCTACAACAGGAGAGAACAATCGGAGAGATTACAAATGCAAATGGCGAAAAAATTTCAAACCCCCACAAAATAAATGGTCTATTTGAGTCCTACTACTCACATTTATACACAACAGAATGCCAGGCGACCACTGAATCTTTCACTAAATTCTTTGATTCTATAAAAATGCCCTCACTTAGTGAAGAAGCTAAAGCCACATTGGACTGCCCAATTACAATAAATGAACTGTCTGAGGCAATAGACAAAATGAAAGGAGGAAAGGCCCCCGGCCCAGATGGGATCCCAATGGACTTTTATAAACTATTTAAAAATAAGTTACTGTCTCCATTATTTGATATGCTGAGTGATAGCTTTAAGTCAGGTGAACTACCTCCCTCTTTGCGTAGTGCTCTTATCATTGTGATCCTGAAACCTGGGAAATCGCCAACAAAATGTGAGTCTTATAGACCAATCTCACTGATTAATTCTGATGCTAAGATCATAGCTAAAGTGCTAGCATGTAGATTGGAAAAGTACCTGCCCTTTCTCTCTGATCCGGACCAAAATGGGTTTGTAAGGGGGCGTCAGGCTTCCCATGGCATCCGTCGGGTCCTAAATATCGTACATGCAAAATCTGAGCATCCAGACACAGCATTGCTGAGTCTGGATGCAGAAAAAGCCTTCGATAGGGTTGAACACCCCTATTTACACGAAGTGCTTTCCCGGTTTGGATTTGGCGCCTATTTTTCAACCTGGATTAAAATATTGTATAACAATTCAGTGGCCTCAGTCTCAACTAACAATATAATCTCTAAATCCTTTAAATTGGCTAGGGGCACACGTCAAGGCTGTCCCCTATCACCACTATTATTTGTGCTTGCTATAGAACCATTGGCCATTGCCATTAGAAGCAATCGGAATATCAGTGGGATTGAAATGAATAATGTGGTATCTAAAATTGGACTGTTTGCGGATGACATTATTATAATGATATCTCAATTAAATCAATCAATTTCCCACTTGCTCAACACCATTAATGTATTTGGAAACATATCAGGCTATAAACTTAACAAATCAAAATCAGCCATACTTTTCCTCAAACACTCTGAAAGATTAAACCCTCCCATCCAAACACCGTTCAAAGTGGTCACAGATAGTCTAACTTACCTTGGCATACAAATTACCCCTAGAATAGATGACTTGGTATCGACAAATTATGATCCAATCACGGAATCTGTTGTGGAATCAATTCACAGATGGTCATTGTTGCCGATCTCTATGGTGGGACGCATAAATATTTTTAAAATGACTGTCCTCCCAAAATTCCTGTATCTTTTTCAGGTCATTCCCCTTAGCCCCCCTGATGGCTTCTTTGCTAAAATGGAAAGTATCCTCTGCAAGTTTATTTGGAACAATAGACGGGCCAGACTACGCTTGTCTTTGCTATATCTCCCTTATGAAAGAGGGGGCCTGAACCTACCAAATCTTAAATGGTACTACTGGGCGGCCCAACTCTCTGCTGCCTCCTGCTGGTTCTCACCGGACTCAACTCAGTCCTGGGTTGGCTTGGAGAGAGCCAGTACCTCCTCTTTGCCGCTCAATCTATACCTTTACTCAGCCAAACTAAAAGAATTAATGAAACACACACGTAATCCCTTTGTAAAAAGTACAATCCAGATATGGTACGAGGTGCATTTACATAAGTCTGAATTACCAGCTCTATCCCAATTCTCTCCCATCTGGGGCAACAGCACCTTTACACCTGGTAAGAACGATATGGGATTTAAATTATGGGCTGATAAAGGCATAAGTAAAATTGTGGATTTATTTAACGAAGACACTCTTATGAGTTTTGAAAATCTGAGACAAAATTATGATATTCGACCTAAGCACTTCTTTAAATATTTACAAATAAGAGATTTTATTTTTAAGACACAAAAATCCTTAACATTACCTCCTCTCACCCAAATTGAAGAAGTTGTCGTGAATGATCAATCTAAGAGAGGATTGATCTCTCGTTTCTATAACATAATTTTGGACAGTTCTAAAGTTACATGTGACAATAAAAGGCTTGCGTGGTCTGAGGACTTGAGTTGTGAGATATCTGTGGAGGACTGGCAGAGGGCTTGCTCGAAGGCTCAGACTCAATCTATTAATTCTCACTGCAAACTGATCCAGTACAGATGGTTGATGAGGACCTATGTAACACCCCACTTGTTGAATAAATTTGATCCCAACCACCCAGATACATGTGTTAAATGTGGCGAGAAAGGCACATTGGTCCATTGTCTTTGGGAGTGTCCTCGAATCCAGTTGTTCTGGACAGAAGTATTGAACATAATTTCTTTTATAATAGATGTGAAGTTAAAAGTGTGCCCTATAATGTGTATTTTGGGAATTTTTCCTCACGAATGCAAACTGAGCAAGGAAAATAAAATAATGACAATCTATTGTATACTACAAGCCAAATACATTATAGCCGGTGCCTGGAAATCTATGAACAAACCAAGTGTACAAGCCTGGCTGGCTACCATGTCAAACTCCCTATCCCTGGAAAGACTTACGTTTATTCTAAGAGGTAAATATCCCATATTTAAGAGTATCTGGAACTCCTTTTTATTATTTTTGGAAGGGGAGAAGGCCAAAGAGACCTTTGTGACCTAATTGATGAAGGGACATACCAACTATTATTGTCATTATTGTGAGTGTGGACTTCCACCTTATACCCTTGGAATACTACAAAGTAAATTGCTCTGTGTAAGTTGTCATGAGTAACCTGCATATCAGATTGTGTGTGGACCTGATTTCTGGCACCTTATTTGTTCTGTTCTGTACTGTCTTTTTGTAAATGTGGAAAATTAATAAATACATTTATCAAAAAAAAAAAAAAAAAAAAAAAAACATATGAGAAAAGATGGATTCTGTCACAACACATGGCTCCGAGAAACAGCGTGGACACAAGACTGCAATGATGTTTATCTCCAGAAAAGAGAAAGCTCCCTGCTTTTCTCTTTTGTACCTGAAGAGCTGATGTGCCTTTACTTCTCCTCTGCTGCCCTCACATGGACTTCAAACCAAACAGTCAGTATTTGAATAGAACTGTCTAAAGTGCACTCCTACATTACAGGATACTGTCATATCTCTGTGGACACCAGGGAGTTTTTGATTTATTTCATGCATTGCTTGTGCAGCAGATTTCTTGGAAACTCTAAAATCATCTTCTGACAGCTGCCTCATGGAATAATTGTAAATAGGCCATTAAACTCATTTTTAGCCAAAATTTGAAAATATGTAATATTATAATAATCTATTTTAAATACGTTTATTTATTTACTTGTTTTTTGTGCTTGATAATTTTATCTCAATTTAATGACTTTGACATCTTTCCGTCACAGCAAGTCAGAACTGAATAGCAGTCATTACATTTCCGCTTTTGACATGTTTTCAAAAATAAAAGCCTATTAATGACTGCCCGTTGAAGGCATGCTTTTTGGACTGCATTTAGCAGCAGCAACTAGAGTCCCATTGGACAGTGTTATAAATAAACATTTATGAATTCCAAATGTAAAGCCCACTAAGATTAAAAAAAAGAAAAAGAAAAGAAAAAAAAAAACAGTACAAACAGAAGGCTACACAAATTTATTTTTAGATAGCAACAACATCATTTTAGATCACCAGTATCAGCATACTGGGTGTCTATAGTTTAAGTTTTACCATAGGAATAATTCCAGTCTTAAATTTTGAATACACAAAGATACATTTTGACTAGCACAAATGCAATTCCAGATATCTACAATAAGAATTCTGACCAGTTACAATGCTGTTGCAGATATCTATAAATACATTGTTGTATATTCAAAGTTAACTCATAGATAGCTGGAATGTTTTCTCCATTTTGGATACCTAAAATTCAGCTATGACTAGTAACAACTGGACTGTAGATATCTACATTTGGAGTTATTCCTAGTAAGGATTCATTTGCAGATATCCAGAATGTTTATTCCGGTGATCTAACAATGATGTTGTTGCTACAGTATCTAAAATTAAAAGCCCTACACACATGAATGGCAAAAGTGACTTCATTTCCCCTAGGAAGAATGACATTATGATTCTCTAAAATGACAATTGTAGATAGGGGGAATATCATTGTGGATATCTAAAATGTTCATTTTGACTGGGAAGAATTGTATAACGGATAGCTGCAGTACCTATCCAGTCCACATATTAAATGTTAAAATGGCCACTTATATTTTTTAAGGATTTAAAGATATCTTCAACTGAATTTTGACAAGGAGAAATACAATTTTAGATGTCTTGAAATATAATTTCCACCAGTAAGAATGAATTGTTGTTATCTATAATTAACATTCTGACTAATAATAATATAATTTTGACTAGGAGAAATGCTATTATGGATATCTAAAATGTAATTACAGTTAGGAGTGTGGTTTGATTAAATGTTAAAATGGCTTGCCATAGGTGACAGCTCATTGACAGCTGACAGAGGTTGCAGTGACTATAAACATTTAATCAATCAATCAATCAATCTACAATATATGCTGTTATTAGTTGAAAGTTAAAACTACATAAATTGCAAGGGAACAGCATCAGATGTCTCTGTGACTTTTTGTTGTACTGAGAGTAAAAAATAAAGTATGTGATTCAGTAAGAAGTGCAGGTTATTTGAGTGAATATGTAGCTGGGGAGGAGAGTGATGATCAGGCACTGACCTTTATAGATTATTGTTACATTTAATGTGTAATGTATCCCCATCTCACTTTGCAGGTAGCTCAACAAGACCATGTCCTGCCATTGGTGTCTAAGCTGGAGACCTGGGTGATGCAGCAAAGAAATATGCCAATACCCTCACAGACATTGTGCTGTGTGGCTTAGGGACACATGATTTCTAAGATACTTTTAATGTAAGAAGCCAAGCAGTTCTGCTGATGGATCCTCTGCCATTTCTCATTTGTCATCCTCTTCCCCTTTTTCTTATTCCTCCTCAGAATGCCTGGGCTGACTTACCACTGCACAGCAACTATAATTGTATTTTATTCATTTATTTTACATTTCATTTAATATTTTTTTTTTTTACTTATTTCACTATTGGCACTGTATTACAGTTTTCATAATGAAGGCTTTTATTTTGTATTAAATGTAACGGAAGTGTGTTGCATATTCCCATGAGCTTGACAGCAGGTCAGTTGTGGCACCGGTCAGTTTTCTGTGGAAAGGTGGACGCGCAGCAGAGGGCTCATTATGGCACCACTTGGACTAAAAGCCATTGTTGGAGAAAGTAAGTTTATTTTATTTATTAGAGTATTTGTACTCTCGTTACACATATTGGAGACTAATTTACATCCGATTAAATGATTGTTATTATCAAACACATGTAAAATATTGTATAAGCATGAGGGTCTATCCGCATTACCAAACCTTTGATGTGAAACATGAGCATCCCATGCATTATGTAATTCTTGTGATTATTAATGGTTATATAGGACAGTGCAGCTCCTGCTGACACTGGGTTTTGTCTTTGGGAAGTTCGATGCGCAATAGACGCACTGACTTATCCGAGCCATGCGTCCCGCTGAAAGATTGTTTCTCCAGACTTTACTGTCAGTGAGGTGAAGAATACAAATATGAATATGTTCGATGGTGTTCTGTTAGACTTTGATGGGTGTTTCTATCATTTATCGACCCATTATTGGTGTTTGTCTGACGCATTAGAGCACAGAGACCTGGTTTGGTGTAAATCCTGCCTCTCTAATCTTTGTCTGTGCGGATTAAGCGCTTTGACATCATTCTCAGAGGAGTCCGACTCCAACAGCCACAATAACAACTAAACAAGTATTTGTTTCTACTGTCAGCCTCATGTCAGCATCAGTATTCAGCAGTCCTTTACTAAACATCATGTAACTATTATTATTATTATTATTATTATAGACACACACACGCGTCAGGTTTGTTTGGTCTCACGCAAACCGCAAAGCCCTCACGAGACTAACGATGTGCAAACAAATCCAGTCAGCTTTATTGATAGTTTTTTTTCTTGACAGGCATTACAAAATCTTAAAATGAGACGGATCATTCCATGAGAGTAAAAAGTTCGTTTACAATGGGAACTATTTAATGTCACAGTTTTATATTTTAGTCTCAGCATTTTATTAAATTGTGCTTCTTTCCAGTATGGAATTCTTTTAGATTTGTTAATAAATAAATGATAACTAATGGCTTTACAAATGATGGTTAATTATTCACTTTTCAAGCAAATCCTTCACAGATAAGTTACAAGACTGTATCAAGGAGACATTTATTGTGTGTTCCACTATTGGCTGATGTTTATCTTTTCTAATTGCTAATAATGCTGTTATTAATGTAGGTAAATAAATGTTAGGGTAAATGTATTTGCCATGGCTTGTTAACTTGGCTTTTGGCTGTAACTAAAAATTGTTTTCATCATCTATCAATCTGCTGATTTTTTCAAGATAAACAGATTAATTAAGTCTACAAAATGTCAAAAAAAGTGAAAAATGCTCATCACAATTTCCCCTTAACCCAAAGTGACATCTTCAGTTTGCTTGTTTTATCCAAAAAGCAGTCCAGAAAGCAGACTCTTCATTTGCCATCATAAATGACAAAGACAATCAGCAAATTTTCAAATTTGAGAGGCTGGAAGCAACAAATGTTTGACATGTTTGCTTGAAAAATGACAGAAAGGATTATTTGATTATCAATAAAGTTGATGATTAATGATGATTTTCTTTGATCTACTAATCAATTGGGTAATTGTTGCAGGTCTGCTTGGCTGTGGCTAATGCAGAGACGTTTCATCTGATCAGTTTTAAAGTCACGAAACTGAGGCAGGTTCACTGTAAAACTATACAATTTCATGTCAAATTTGTAAAATTGTATTAATCAAAAACTAAAACAGAAGAATAAGATGACTTCTGGCATCAAGTTATTTTTCTCTTAACAAGTGGTGACTTTTAAGGTACAGGTCTCTACAAATTCAACCTGAACTTAAGGTACAGCAATGATATCATGACACTGTGTCATTATTTGATGACCCTCTCTTCTGACCTTCTACAGGTCATAATGCAGGATTCACCTGAAGGCTCTTCTCATTTCATTAGTCATGTATATTTTCAAACAAACTTGCAATCGATCACATTGCTGTAACTAGCAGAATATGGGGACTTTGGGCCAATGACTGCTCACTTTGCTCTGTTGATAATTCAGTCTTGTTCCAGGTGTCTGTCAGGTAAACAAACTGCTCCAAAAGGTGCAGCTTCACAAAATGTTTTAAAGAAACTAATTTGCACAAAAAGAAGTGAGACAATCTTATTCTATTTGCAGATGCTTTGCTTTTTCAAGACACATGTCACTATCAAGGAATATTACAGTGAAAAACTTGATATGTATGTTCTGATAGCTTGAGGTAAGATAATATTTCTCAGAGACAGTTGGCTGTCGAAGGCCACATTAATCAATTTTTTTTATATTTACAATAGATCACATAATTACATGTAATGTGAAAGTGATTTGTAGTGTAAACCCATAGAGATTTATCACCTGCTTCACAGTTCTCCTCATCTATGAGAAGCTTTTCAACATCCTCCAGCTCATTTTTTGGTTTTAAGGCTATGAATGTTACTGTTGTAGTCACTGCTCTCTCATCAGCTCCACTATGTTCACCAGTTAGTCTGCAAGTTTGCAGTGTACAGTGTTTGCCTGTATGGAGCCTATTAAAATACCAGGAACATTAAAAAACAATCATTAGTACCTTATTTCAGTAAAGTTGTTAGATATATCTTGAAGCCTGATGAAGTACTAAAATCAAAACTCATAGCTAGACTTAATCCAATAGGGACTGTGTCTGAGAGCCATATTGTTACATGAGGCATGTCAACCCAATTGGCAGAAAACATGTCTTTGTAATCACGTGTAGTTTTTGCATTTTTATGGTTCACTTAAAACATATTTTGGCTTTTCTTAGTTATAATCATATTGTGTGTTTTATATTGCTTGTTTTTTTTGCTGTGTTTTTTAAAAATATATATTTTTTAAACGTATTAATCTTAATTTTATTTTATTTTTTATGTTGTCTGTCTGTAACTTACGTTGCTGACTGCCTTGGCCAGGACGCTCTTGAAAAAGAGATTTTTAATCTCGGGAGGTTTCTCTCTGGTTAAATAAAGCTTAAATAGATTTTAAAAAGTATTGCTAATGTACGTTTCTGCAAACCACAGATGCATTACATTTTGTTATTATGTAGCAGATATGTTGAATCTTAAGGTTTCTTTACATTTCAACAATGCTGTGATTAATGCATGTTTAGGCACAAACAACACTTGGTTTTGATTAAGAAAAAAATCAAGTTTTGGCTTAAATTACCCGCTTTTGGTGGCACAACCTCAGTCAGAAATGCGGCAATGTCTCTCTAGAAAACAATATCTTTTTGTGCCACTATCTTGGCAGGAAATGCAGCAATGTTTTGGTAAAAAAAACAATGGCTTTTTTACGCAACTACCCCTGCATTTGGAACCTAAAAAGCTGCTGGAAACACAGCAATGACTCACTAAATCACAACTAGTTTTGTGGTTTGTTGGTCTCGAACAGTGGTCAGCAGCTTGGCAGCAATCTCGCCAAGGTGACATGCCATCCACCATCCCCTCCACCTCCTGATGACAAAGTCAGTTCATATACCATGTCACTTTGGAAACATTGATGTGATATGTATGAAATGTACAAATGTACATTTGTGTGTACTTTGCAGAAACTTACAATACCAACATTTTCCTCTGGTGACTGGGCTGGGCGTGTCAAGGCATAAACATTTACACCGCGACTCAACACAACATTTGCCTGGTTGTAGACCTCTAAATCTCCATGATATTACTTATGATGAAATCAAACAAAATGGTTATGTAGTCTGATTGTCAGTTTCTTATTAAATATGCAACCCGTGTCATCAAAAATATATTTATATACAACTATTTTCCAAATTCTCTTGCCCGTGGTGGTTGCCCAGTATCGTATATAGTGACTCTCTGCCCTTGCTGTGTGAGTGTGTGTGAATGACAGGCAAATGTGAAGTGTTTTGGTTAAAAGCCCTCTATACCCTCTCAGAGATATTAATACCACATCACATACCATCCCTCTACAGAGATTAGCTTCCCTTTAAATCATTGGCACCTCTCTTGGTTTAAATCTTAACTCTCTGGCTTCACCTCAGCTTCAGCTTTAAGAATTCAGATCACTGTCTTTTCTAATTCCTGGTGGTGTTCCTCTGGGTTCTGTCTTGGGTCCCCTTCTGTTCATCATTTACCCTCTAACTTCTGACTATATTTTTAGAAAATTCATGATTCAATTTCACTGCTATGCAGATGACACCCAGCTCTATCTATCCACCAAGCCTTTCTCCACTTTCACTGTAAAATATTATGTTTATTTCAAGATCTTGCTTTTCATTTTTGAGGCCCTTCACAATCTAGCCCCACTGTATCTTTCTGAACTCCTTCATATTTACACACCCTCCCTGTACTCTCAGATCCTCTTCTGCAACCCAATTCACATCCTCGTCTGCCCACTTTATTACCAAGAGTTCCAGAGTTCTCTACCCTTTTGACCCCGGCTTTGGAACATCTCTTCGATGAGACATTTCTAATACTGATTCTCGCTCCAACTTCACATCTCTGAAAACCCACCTTTTCAAGCTAGCATATCCGTGCTGGTCTTGACTCTAATAGTGACACACACATCAAGATTTGCACTGACAATAGCACTGATCATTTTTAGAATGATGATTTTTACCTAGTTATTTTATTAAGTTATTGTTGTGTATGGCTGCTTTGCTGGATTTTATGATGTGCAGATACACTGCTGTTTGTTTTTTAACTATGTCTTGTACGGTGAGATCTTTGAAAGGCACTTATATATAAAATGCATTATTATAAGTATTAGTATTAGTATTATTATAAATGCTTGTAATGCAGAATTTTCACACAACCACACATCACAACTTTCATCAACATAACAAGAAAACAGTTTTGTTGAATTTATGTGCAAAATTTTCACTGCAAACCTGTATCACTTCTGGTTAGCTGGTTGAACAGAATTTCAAACCTCATATGGATATTTGTGATATACTTAGTCAAAATAATGAGATACAAAGTCAAGTCATAATTTTGATTCTGATTATGTAGCGCAGTTTTGTGAGTGCAGGTTTTGTTAAATAGTATTTTGTCGAAAAAATATTCTAAATGCCATGTTTATAGATTTGTACACATCTCCCTATTTGAAAAGAGTATTATGTTGATTTGCAGCACAGTCTCTGAAATTATGTTCCTATATATAACTAATTTGAAACAGCAAATATGTTTTGAGAGAAACATAATTCAGAGCAAATTACATTTTAACATAAAGAGGAAATATTGCTAATTATTGCAACTGGCAATTATCAAAAATAATACTGACAACGTATTGCAGTTGTTTTTCGCCAAAATTCTTGCAATACACTATCAAATAGTAGTGACAACAGCATTATTTAGTTATTACCTTTGTTACAGTGGCATAAGGTAGTCACAATGGGCCCCAGTGCAAGCTATCATGCACATATCGTCTCGTCACATGATCAGAGACTTGACATTGGATAACATACGTGTCACCCAGCAATCATCATAACATATCTGTACATAATACCAAAGAAAATATGAAAATGTAAGAAATTGTTAATTTAACAGTTTGAATTGTTGATTGATATTTATAGAATGAGGAAATAAACATGACAGAGGTGGGTTTGTCTTTTTCAAGGGCATTTATAGCAAATGGCACTGTTTTTAAATTAATGAGAGTTCGTCTTTGATCACAGGCATATTTCCAAAGAAGCAATTGCTAATTGTGGTGCAACCGCACTGCCTGCACTGGCGATATCTACACCCCTGCGTTGTTGAAATATTTAACTGAAATCTGGATCTTTCCCCAACCTTAACCAAAGTGTGTTTGTTGCCTAAACCTAAGACAGGAGTCTGGATGTGTGGTACATGAATGTAGTGTTCTGTTACCTGAAAGAAATGTTGTCTCTGAGCATAACCTAGGCAGCGATTACATTACTGCAACAATGTAATTGGGACAGCAGTTTAGTGACATAGAAATGTAATGTCTAAGAGACAGAGTTGCAATTAAAGGACTGTTTGTTCATACAGCATGACTGTATGAACACACTGTCTGAGTGACTATATGTACAGTTTGTTCATACAGTCACTCAGGCAGTGTTGTAACTAATGTCTCAAGGAAAAGTACAATCTCCTCTACTTTAATGTCTGCTTTTACTACAGTATGCTGCTGAGCTGACATTGTGTTTGCCAGAGAAGAGGAGCTGATCCTCTACCTAGTTAGAGCTAGTTAGTGTGATAAAATACAGCAATATCTGAATTAGACAGATCTATCTGCCACAGCAACAGCAGTCTGGTGTTGTTTATCCAGCCTGTGAAAGCTTGTCAGGGAGTGTCCCATTCTTTCACTAACGCTTCTCCTTAATCCTGTTGACCAATTGGATAAACAGGACCATTCACATTTACTGTCACAGCCAGCTTTTCTCAGACGGCAGGGTCTGATGACTGATCCACCTTTATGGAAATGTTTTATGATAAATCATAAAAGCTTGTCCATAAATTTGTGACAAACAGAGAATTTTGTCCAGTTGCATCTTATGTCATTCACAATTATCATCATTAGCCACACAGTTGGCGTACTATTGCCATGTGGTCCCAAAGTCATGATAATGTGCTTATGACACCGTAGGAGCAGCTCTCAAGTGAAATGTGATTGTGAGTCTGTGGAACCAGGACATGTTGACTTATTTTGGAGGATGAGTGCTTGTTTGTGTATTTATCTGCATGTGTGTGTGTGTGTGTGTGTGTGAGCCAGTGATGCTGCTTCCCCGTGATGTCACATCCGCTGACACAGAAACGGCCCAGAAATAGCGGTGGGGAGTGGTGGATGGGGTAAGAGGATTGGGAGGATTGGCAGATTAGAGACAGTGATTGCAGTGGGCCCGTCCCTCCCAGCGCTGTGTCCCTTCATGTTCAGTCTGATGGATAGGACAGTTGCTTAAACCCCCAGTGAGAAAAATATGGATATGCTCCTCATTGACACAAGTGACAGGCTGTGAAATGCTTGATTCTGTCTTACATCGGTTTGAGCTGAAACATCTCCCCATGCCATTCTGCCTCTAATATGTTCAACCCTCTATTATTGATTATATCACAGTGTATATGGTATAATGTTGTTGTTGTGATGATGATGATCCAGTTTCTTCCCGAGGGATCATGTTATTCCTCTGTTCCCTCTGTTTCCCTGCTGTCCAGTTGCACTGCAGCTGCGTGGGCGCACATTGTCCCTTGTGGTACAGGATGTCAAGAGATTGCGTGCATGTGGCATTTTCATGCCTCTGCGCCCTCAATAGCCATCACCACAAGTATTATGTTTTAGGATTGTCTCTCTGTCCCATTCTTCTGAATGGAATATTTCAAGAATACTGTGAGGGGATTTCTTCAAATTTGGCGCAAAAGTCCACTCGGACTCTAGGATGAACTGATTAGATCTTGGTGGACAAAGTTCAAAGGTCACTGAGACTTTGCATCTGTTTCATTCTCGTGAATGGGATATTTCAATAAGGTCTTGAGGGAATTTCTTCAAATTTGGCACAAACGTCCACCTGAAGTCAAAGATAAACTGATTAGATTTTGGTATGTTTTTGGGTGTAACTTCAAGATCAAAATTCACAGAAATATCTCATACAGTAAAATGGTGAAGTGATGACATTTTACATCCAAAAGGTCAGAGGTCAGCTTCACTGTGACATAATAATATTATGGACACTTTTCTGGCCATTATTTAACATCATTACTCAGGAATTGAAGGTGATACATTTGGTCAGATACTGAATTGATGACACTAATCTTGGGCGTCTAATCTTGAAACTGTGCTGATTGTATAGATCTTCTGTGAAATGTGTGTGAAGCATCTATGTTTTGTAGTTTCATTGCAGCAGCATCCATTTGAAGCACTGTCTAGTGTAATGGCTACATATGAATCTGGACAGACATGGATCTAAACTGCAACTTGACTGGTTCACAGAGGCATACAATTGTGAGGGGGGTAAATCTAGTTTTGTTCTAGTGTTCAGTATGTAATGTTGTTATCATTTAGGCTGTCACATTGAGAGCTCAGTATTCAGAAGTCTTCTGTAAACTCTTCCAGTGGTATTGAGATTATATTTGGATATACTTCAGACTACCTGAGATATCTCAGAAATTAGCTTTTCCTGCCTCCAAGCCTGTGACAGCCACGACTGGAGGCATTATGTTTTTGTGTTGTCCATCTATCCATCTTATTCTGGTGAATGTGATATCTCAGGAATGCCTTGAGGGAATTTCTTCATATTTGGCACAAACATCCACTTGGATTCCACAATGAATTGGTTACATTTTAGTGGTCAGTGGTCACTGTGACCTCACAGAACACTTAGACATGTCTTATAGGATGAAATGATGAAGTGATGAAATTTTATATTCAACAGGTCAAAGGTCAACTTCACTGTGACATCATGATGTTTTCTGGCCATTACTCAACATCATATCTCAGGAACAGAAGGGGAGACATTTTATCAGATACTGAATTGAAACTGTGCTGATTGTATGGATCTTCTGTGTTGTCGAGTTGAGCATGTGTGTGAAGCATCCATGTTTTACCAAAAAAATGCACTTAATACTTTTTAATATATTAATTCAATGTCTTCACTACATATATTACATAGTCTGGACAAACATGAATATAAACTAATTCTAATTTAGCAACACTGAGAGCATCATACATGCTTCAAATCCTCTTGCCACATTATATAAAGGAAAGTAATATATTTTTAGAAGAACACTAGCAATATAATGCTTATGCCAGAGTGTCTATTGGCACATGGGTGAGAATAGTCACACTGCAGCTATTCAGCTGTTTACAGCCATCCCTAGATGCATAATTATCCCACTGTGTGCTGTGATTGGCTAATACTTGTCACGAGCACAAGAGATTCACACAGGGGACTGGGGTTCATGTATGAGTCAAAGTTGGTTTATTGTTTTTAGACTAAGCCTATGTATTATTATTTTCAGTTTTTAGGATGTATAAAGTTGTTGAATGTACACGGTGTACATAAGCTTTAATTTAGCAGAATTGCTGAATAGACATGTTTGTGGTAACATCATATTTTGATGTTGCCAATATATTGGCTAGCCACATGCACCCAGACCCAAATACCATTGTCTGCTATGGACACTTGATGCTAATAATATGTGCCTAATTGTTCTTGCTTTCTTTGTAGTATGACATTATAAAATGAAATTATATATTGTGCTTCCATGGTGCATCTTTCTAAATAAATTAATATAGTTTCCACATACTAATTAGTTATTACTCATGAATATATACACACACAGTTTGGAGGAAACAAGAAGATTAGGAGTTTCAGTAGATTACTCTCCCTTAGCACTTGGTTTTCCTCTGCATGCGCCATCAACGGACTGAATTTTATTGATAGCTTCAACCTCTTTTGGCAGCGTGGTCATCTCTTTGGTTCGGATGGTCTCCATCCAAACAGAGCTGGTGCAGGACTGCTCTCTGCCAATCTGGCATACGGCGTGCATCATTCACGTGCTCCCAAATCCACCTGTCCCCTGGTCCCAGTCCCCATCACCACGGTTCCATCACACCCACAGACACACCCCTTTCTGGACTTGGACCATTAACTGTCCTTTCTCTGACTAAACAAGCTGGACAGTTCCCTCAAACAAAGGGAAAATTAGTAAGTAAACCTCACCAAATTTTCCCAACAGTAAATAAAGCAAAAATCATATCGGACAGAAAAATAAAGCCCAAGGGCATATTTGGTGGGCATCTTAATGTTTGCAATTTACTCCCCATACACGATGAAATTAAGACACTGTTAATAGATTCAGATTACACTTTTTGTGCCTCATTGAAACCTGGCTCCACAGTATGATTCAAACCAGTGCAGAAACTGTGTCGGATTATGATATGCAAATTGAATATCTCTCCCTTAATGTGTGTTTATCACCTCGAATGCATTTTCAGATAGTATTTTTTTGGTATAATCCTCCTGCTTGTGACAGTTCATTTTAAGACAGTTTAGAGAAATTACTATAAACAATTGCTCATAAATCAGAAGTTTTAATTTTTGGCAATTTTAGCATTGATTGGCTTGACAGAATTGAGAGAAGAAAACTTAAAATGTTAATGACAAAGTTTGACTTCAATCAAATGATTAAAGGTCCCACAAGAATCACAAAATCTAGCAGGTCTCAAATTGATTTAATTTTTTCAAACGGGGAAGAACAGATAACAAAATCATATAATTTCTTGAGTGGCTTATCTGATCACGACATGATTTTAACATCACAGAAGTTGACAAAGAAGCACTTCCAAACTCTCAGTCAATCTAGAAAATATGCATTAACTATTATAAAAAGTGATCTCCCAGCTTTGGAGGGTGAACTGAATAATATGCAATGGGACTGGGTCATGGATAAGGATCATGTACATTGTTTTTGTGATGAATCAATGGATGCAGTTGGAGGGATTGTTGGCAAGTTTCTAAAAAAGCCTAGGAACTCAAACAGAAAATCCTCTATACCTTGGGTATGAGTCAATTCAAAAACTAATGAAACAGCGGGATGTGGCTCTACAAACTGCAATGAAAAGCTGCTTAAATAATGGCATGGCTTTTTATAAAGGACTAAGAAATCGTGTTTGTAAATGCAAAAGCTGAATATTATATTTCTGTAATCACAGAGGCCAGAGGAAATTGCTCTGCAATGTGGAAACAAATTAATAGCTTAATAAAGCCATTAGGCAATTCAACAACAATATGTGAACTTAAAATTGGGGACCAGTCAGTTTCTAACAGTAAATAAATTGCTCATGTATACAATAACTTTTTTGTTTCCTCTGTGGAGGAGCTTGCCAATAACTTTAAAGTTCACAATGTGGAGCTATCTGTCCTAAATAATGTGTATGAAAATGTCTTTACATTACAACAAACAAATCTGGCTGAAGTCCAGCAATTATTGATAAACTTGCCAATAGTCACTCAAAAGATCTTTTCCACCTGGACACTGCCTTTCTGAAAAAACACAAGAACACTTTGGCAACACCTCTCACTCATCTAATCAACCTTTCTCGAGTGGGATCTTTCCCAGCACATGGAAACTAACCCGTTTCATACCTATTTAAAAACAGGAACAGTTGATCAGGCATGTAATTATAGACCAGTTAGTGTATTACCTGTATTTTCTAAGGTCCTTGAAAAAGTTGTCGCACATCAGTTGCTCAGACATGTAGAATAAAATAATTCTCTGCATCCCCTACAGTTTGGTTTCTATCTGAATTATTCCACAGAGACTGCAAACTGCTTCCTTATAGAACAGCTCAAATCATCAATTGATAAAGATGAAGAGGTAGGGCAGTCTTTCTGGACCTGAAAAAAGCTTTTAATACTTTAAATCATAACATTCTCATTCACAAACTCTCCAAATGTAATTTCTCCAACAAAACGTTACAGTGGTTTCAACTTATCTCTCTGACCAAAAACAGTATGTTATCATTACTCAGGTTAACTTGTGTCGCAGCTGTGCCTGGATGATGTGTCGTGGTTGTGCTGCTGCCGTGGACCTGCCTGATGCCTCCCACTGCTGCTGTTACTATTAGTCATACCTGGACTATTATACACATAACATTATTGTCACATACATATATAATCATATTATTAATATAATATCTGTTTCTCCTTATGTCTCATTGTGTCATATGGATTACTGTTAATTCATTATATTGATCTGTTCTGTACAACATCTATTGCTCGTCTGTCCGTCCTGGAAGAGGGATCCCTCCTTCAGTCGCTCTTCCTGAGGTTTCTACCATTTTTTTCTCCCCGTTAAAGGGGTTTTTTTGGGGAGTTTTTCCTTAGCCGCTGTGAGGGTCCAAAGGACAGAGGGATGTTGTATGCTGTAAAGCCCTCTGAGGCAAATTGTGATTTGTGATATTGGGCTTTATAAATAAAATTGATTGATTGATTGATTGATCATTAATGATGAGAAATCTTCTTTTCTACAGACAGGAACAGGAGTACCTCAGGGTTCTGTCTTGGTCTCCTTTTTAGCTTGTACACTGATGACTTACCACAATCATGTGTTGGAGCAGGTTTTCAGATGTAGGTATGATACAGTCACACATGTATCTGTGAAAACTGCTCTGGCAGCTTCTAAACAGCTGTCATATATCCTGATTTTAATCACTGTAAACTCAAACTGAAACAGTTTTCAAAGAGGAATCAGTTATGCAGTCATGAATAATTTGTTGCTTCCTATTCTATGGTGCCAATTATGTATTGCAGTTTGTGCCTTGTATTGTTCTATCTGTATTTTTATAGTTGTGTGTACTTTGCACTGTCAATTGTGTTTTGTTGCTGAGTCTTTTGTATTTTATGGCCCAGCTAGGGATTGAGCGTTACTGGTAGCCTACCTCTGCTATGGGATAGCTTTTAAAAAGATCAAATAGCAATATATGCAAACAATGTCTGTGTTTTTAATTCAGCCTCAAAATCCATTTTACAGAATGATGTCTTTGTAAGCTCTCATTCATGTCTTCAGTGAATGGAGCTGGCTTTGGTGCAGGTGCTCTATCCTTGGTGGCACGCTAGGTGAGATCTGGCCATGGGTCCATTTGCAGGTGCCCAACAATACCACTATTGTGCTGCACACCATGAGAGAAGCAATCAGGCAATTTACATAAAGTGAGACCTCCTGGAAATAATTCCACTGACTTTATTTTGAATGTCCAGAGGAAATGTGGTTTGGACATTTGCTTAATGTAACAGAAGCCAGACACTAAACAAATTTACTGTCATGGTTTGAATAATTAATGTAGGTACTAGTTGCATGTAAAATTTGCACCATGCATAAATAAACCTGGAGACTGCAAATATTACACACATATTCCTGCAGCTGGCAGCCGCAGGTATTTAATTGAACTAAAAATGAATTTAGAGAGGTCTGCATGTATGCCTCAGCCAGATGGAAACACTTCAACATAATCTATTGACAACATGAAGGGTACTTTTTGCCTCAGCAATTTGCATGTATTATCAAGTTGTTGTTTTTTCTCCTCTCTTTATGTCTTTCTCTCACTAGTTGAAGTGTTGTGAATGATTTTATTATGTGAAATCCAGGTTTTGTGTGGGTGTCTTGACTGAGCTGTAACTACATTTTCCTTCTTTACAGAGATAATGAACAATGTCATCAAGAAGGCAAGAGAAAAAGGAAAATGGAAGGTAACAGTCCTGTTATTCAGATCAAGTTTGGCATCATTCCTCTTTGACCTTGATGCTGGATATGACTAAAACCAAGTAAGATATCAACAAAAAATCCTTTTCAAGCCCAAAGCTGTGTGTAACTGTGTTATAGGTGCTGGTGGTGGACAAGCTGAGTATGAGGATGATTTCCTCCTGCTGTAAGATGACGGACATCATGTCAGAGGGAATCACCAGTAAGTACCACCTATGTCATCTCAGTTCATTTTTGCAGCTGTGGAACCACTTTAATCAAATTTAGTGCGGGTAATTTTAATTAGGTTCAGCTAGAAGGATCTGTTAACACCCACTACCATGCTGATGATTGATTTCTAGAATGTTTAAGTGAAATATTTATGGATAACCATTAATCATATTTATTGATTTATGAAAATGTGATTTACAGGTACAGTTTGCATGCTTTTTCTCCAAGAGTGACTTAGAAAGACTGACATATGTCCATTAACTGCAGAGTTATGGTCAGGATGTGGTCAGCCTTGCTTAGTTTAGAGGAAAAACAGATAGCCTGTCTTTCTCCAAAGTGTAAAAGTACATCCACCAACACCTCTAAAGCTTGTTATTTATCATGTTAAGATACGATGCGATACGATGCGATACGATGCGATACGATACGATGCGATGCGATGCGATAAGATAAGAAGTGACACAACAATATAAGATAAAGAAAACAGAAGATACCATATGACTCAACAAGACATGACAAGACAAGAGAAGGCACGACATGACACGACATGACAAGACAAGACAAGACAAGACAAGATATGATAACATAGATACCATATGATACAATACAATATGATTAGGTACAATTAGATTAGATAAAAAATAAATAAATTGAACTAGATTAGATTAGAGATCCCTGGGGGAAATTGTGACACATTGCAGTTGCTCTTTTGATACCATAGGATACCATATGATATGTTAAGATATGTTACGATACAATAAGATAAGATAAGATAAGATAAGACAGGATATGATAAAATACGACACGACACGACACAACAAGACAAGACATGACAAGATTAGATAAAATATTATATGCCACGACACAAAAAGACAAGACAAGACAAGACAATCGCACAATCACCACATCGCACAATGCCAACATGTTGACAGAATATTAACATACTGACCTAACTTAACTCCTGTATTTACTGTTGCTGGCACTGATATACAGAAGTATTAAATGGTTTTTACATTTTTCAAATGGCTTTACAGACAAATAATATTTCAAAACTTAATGTTACATTGGACTGTCACTCTCCAGAACTCATTAGTTACCTTAAAAGGTTTGCTCTAAGTCAAGGTCAGGTCTGCTTTTTTTGTGCAGGATTCTGATGCACAGAGAAGTTCCTACAAGTTGGAGAGCCTAGTTGTAGTCTAATTGAGCTGATGGATGAGTATTGATTTTTGTTTTCCTGTGCTCTCCAGTTGTAGAAGACATAACTAAGCGGCGTGAGCCTCTGCCCAGCATGGAGGCTATCTACCTGATCACTCCCTCGGACGAGGTAAATGATGAAGCTCCTATATTGACTTCTGTGGCTCACTATGTAGTATAATCTCTCACTGTAGTCTCACTGGCTTCTGTCATCCTGCAGTATTTTGCCTTTTTTTCAGCGACTGAGGAATGTTACTTTTGTCATTTGAATATTTCAAAATGCAGTTCCTGTGGGTTTTATTGATAGTTTGCTTTATAAAGATCCTTTAAATGTCATGCCGTGATAAATTAAGAAACACGCTAGGTTTTTAATAAATATTTATTTTGACTAACTTTTGAACACATTACAGGACTGTCCAAACTGTTGTTACCTTTTACTTTAGTTCATAAGCCAAACCATTGTTCTCTGCTGTCTCAGTCTGTTGAGGGTCTGATTGATGACTTCAGAGACCCACAGAATCCAAGGTACCGAGGAGCTCACGTCTTCTTCACTGACAGTGAGTAAATCCATTCTGAATAAAAAAACACAAAACAAAAAACAATGGCAGGGTCATCCTGAATCTGACTCAGCTCTTGCAGCAACACAATGCAACGTCATCCAGGAAGGTGTTGCACCGGCCATTTAAATATGTGTATGCACACATTCCTGGTAGATGTCGTGTGCTGCCTTCAAATGGTGTCGTGTTTACCATATTCACGATAAGAGTCCATATGAGTGCAACTGCTCATCATTAAGTGTGTCCATATAACCTTAATTCAAACTTAAGGTGCTTTGTGCAACTGGCCCCAGGATTTGTGACATGTTTGCTGATGTTTTTGAGAAAAGGCGGAGACAATGGATGGTATGATTGTATTTATAGTCATGTGCAGTTTTATCTCGTAATTTATTAATATGTCAGAGGAAAATGTTGATACTCCCAACGGCCTTTTGTCATTATGCCCTTGCATTTCCTGCATTGCGTTGCCATAATAACTCTCTGGTGTTTTAAAATCCTTCCCCATAATACTACAAAGCACTATGCAGCATTTTGGTGTCAGATAAACCTTTAAACTCAGATATCTGTCACTCAGACTGGACTTCTGGATCTTATTTCATGTCTCGCCACTACCTTAAAGGTTCAGTACTTTAAAAAAATTACTATTTGTCATATTTGGTTAAACTGTCACTTTATGCTGACCGTAGTCAGAGGGACGACAGCAAAAAGCATGCTTAAAAGGAAGAGTTAAACTGAGCTCTTGGTAAAAAGGATTTTGATTTTGGATTTTGATTGAAAGGATTCAAAACTGATGCTGTTGTATGTCCTCCTCTGTTCACTGGTTTTTGCTGTTGTTGGTAAAGGAGGGATGATTTTTTTTTCCCTTGCTGGTGGTTGTTTCTCAGCAATTGTGTTTGCAAAGCTCCTCCTGAGGATATTTATCTTGACTGAATGAGGGCTCCTCCTGGCTCTGATTGGTTGTTTTCATTCAGACACTATGAATTCTTGCAAATGCCTTTAGGAGCACTGGTAGTCACCAGAGGAACCTGAGTTTTTCACAGATTATCTGTCTCATGTACTACTGTCAGGATACAGTGACAGTTCCGGCAAATATGAAACCTGAGTTAAGCCACACGGCCCCACCAACACACCCCTTAAGCCCAACACTGTGGGGTCCTGGGTCAGGTCCCTGTTACTAAGAATGGGGTGGGTGTAGTAAACTCCTGGTAACCATTAAAGTGACCTTTATGTGTGAACCTTATTTTCTCTACCTAAATTAGGTAAATTAAATGTTTTGTAATGACAGTTAGAACATTTGAGATTAGCATAACCTTGACATTCTTTTATCTAACTACTAACTATCTCAGTACGTCACCATGTTTTTCTGTGATTCTCGCCAGCGATCCCAGACATGCTGTTTGGACTGTTGACCAAATCCCGCGCCTCCAAAGCCATGAAGGCCTTGACTGAGATCCACATCGCCTTTCTGCCCTATGAATCTCAGGTAAAACACCGTCTAGACTGGGATTAGACCATGGAAGCTACTCATTATCGTCTACCTATGATGGTTGTGGTTTGGAAGGATTTCAGTCTACAGTGTGTAAAGAAACCTGCCACTCTCTTGTCGCTTTGCATGGAGTTTGTTTTCATGGTGAAATGTAGTGTAGGGTATTCTTATTGCATTATTTGAATAGTGTATGTGAATGTGTGTGTGTGTGTGTGTGTGTGTGTGTGTGTGTGTGTGTGTGTGTGTGTACTATACATCATCACGTAGGAACTGTATAAACATTTTGGAGGAGGATAGATACAGTAAAACTAATGGTCTATGTTTTTTAAATCAGTCAATCAATCATGGCTGTTTGCAGCATATGTAGTCCTTTCACGAGGCCTTGCCAGCACACAGAGAAGTTATCTGGCAAAATAACATCTACTCATCATCATTTTTGTTGCAATGCACATAGCAAACTTAGTGCCTCATACAGGCCTGTCACAATAATTACTTTTTTTTCTTATGGCACGATTCACAGACACGACCTCGATCATTTTGCTGACTTTGATATTGCCAACAATTTAGTCAACATGACGTCAAAAAAATCAGCAAGGTTTTCCTGACCATTATTAGACTTGGGCGCAGGGATCTTCTTTGAAAGGGCACTATAGACCTGCGTTGTGTATTATTCTGTGCAGGTCCATCACTTCAAACCACAGCTTTCACAATATATTGATATTAGCGGGTTTAAAAAGACGTTTTAGCTATCTCAACCATACTGTTATTATTTGTGCAGAGTGTGGGAACAACGTCTATCCTTTTAACTTTAAAAAGGTTGGCGTCACTGAAAGTATTCCTCAACAGAACTGCTTCAGATCAATTATTTGTTTGCCAAGTGGGGTAACAACTTTGCAAGAAAAGGCTAAATTAAAATATAAATATGTGGAAACAACAGGCCCTGTACCCTGTATTAAGCCTATCACCCTATGATATTGTTCCTCAATAGAAGGAGGAACAGTGCTGAAGAGGATCAGACCAACAGTGTTTTGTGCTGGATCAGCTTTAGCCTTCAATCCTCTGCTGTTGTCCTGTAGTTTTAATCCCAAGTGGGAGGGGCACATCATACCAGCCCTGCCTCCCTGCCCCTCCTCTCATCCCTTTAGCTGATTGGCTGACAAAACCAATGCTCATACTCTGCAGCCAATGGGAGCACAGATAAGATGTGTGACAAGAGAAAGCGCAGGGATTGTTATCATGTGATAGTCAGTAACAGATGGGTGCATGTACACACGTGTTTTTAAGTGAGTGCGTGGAAAGCGTTTAATTAGTATCAGTGTTTGGGTGCCAGTGCCAGCACGTATAGAGAGAAGCTTCTGGTGGCCAGTATTTTAACCTTTATCATTTCACCTTTAAACATTTTCAAACCCAAATTATTACTACTTACTCTATGATTATCTTTCTGTCATATCTAAACAATGTTAAAACACCATTGAGATCATTGCTAATCATTAAAACTCTTTATCAGAGCTGAGTATGAGAAAGTATGTTAATGCATACCTGTGCCAAATCCATCCTTGCTTTGGATCAGTTCAGGTTGTGGTCTCCCCACTGACAACCAGTATAGCAATATTCAATTTAAATGTTGGGGGCCAGAATGAAGTGACAATTGGACCTCATGTTGTCTCTCTGTCATGTCCTCTGTGTCCAGGTCTTCTCCCTGGACAAAGTGGATGCCTTTCAGGACTTCTACAGCCCCTTCAAGGCTGATGTGAAGAACAACATGTTGGAGCGTTGTGCTGAGCAGATTGCCACCCTCTGTGCCACACTCAAAGAGTATCCTGGTGTCCGATACAGAGGGTGAGACCAGTGAGGACAACACATTTCAACAGACTGGTTTTGTTTTGGGTTTTTGTGGCTAATTTTGAATATGCTTATATATAGCATTGAAGTGACAGTGGCCAGACCTCTAATTGTATTGACATCAGAATATTGCACTCCAATTGTTGCAGTGGTGAATTCCAAAGCAAACATTTTGATTGGCTGCAGTGGCTGTATCGTACATGACAGGCAACTTATCTTTTTTTGTTCTCTGTATGATTTTGTCTAAAAGGAAAAATCTAATTTTTGGACCATTACAAAGCTTACAGTTTCGTGCAGTGCAGTCTGTTGCCAAGCAGATTGTTGGCCCCACACACATCTCCTTTGCCGTTAGATCAGGAGAAAGACCAGTAGTGTACGATAGGTAGGATGGGTCCTAGTGCACGCTATTACGATGGGCTCTAGTGCCAGATTTAGCATCTTAACTAACTACTGCATGCGAGTCATCACACATTTGAAACTGTTTTACTTGGTTTTACAGAAAGTGAAAAGACAGGGATTTTGATGTAGAAGATACTCTGATACTGATTTTTTGATATACATTTGGCATATAAAATAGCTAAATGATTAATTAAACAGGGAAATGTAATTACAACTGGAAAAATGTATATTTCCTTTCATTGGGACATCAAACACAGAGTGAAGCAGGCCTTCTGTTCTAGAGACTGTTCTTGGTTTCTGATTTACCCTGTTACTCCGTTAATGAAAGCTCATGTCTCCCATGCTTACCAATTTTTGCCATAAATTTAAGAAAAATATAAATGTTCATTTCCATAACACTAATTCCATTTGTATAAATCCAGAGTCATGCTATTCTCACACTGAAACTACTGTCATAATCCTATAATTTTCTGATGGACCTTTCATGTGAAACACCTACAGAAAGTACTGTGTTTTATTAACTGTAGCTTAAAAGCAAAATAAATAAGTGACATATAGTAATTATTGAATAAAACAGTATTTCTGTTACGGGAGAAGTTATGATCAACAGACGCACTATCAGCATGTTCAGGTTTAAAAGCAGTTTTTGTCTGATGCTGTCTTGCTGTGTGTTTTTGTTGGCTCAGGGAGTACAAAGACTGTGCAGTTCTGGCCCAGATGCTTCAGGAGAAGTTGGATGGTTACAAGGCTGATGACCCCACCATGGGAGAGGTAAGGACGTAAAGCTGAATGTCTAATAAGGAGAACTACTACATGTGTACATTTATCAGCCTTCATAATGTCGTATATGACAGACATCACTTGTTGGCACAATCCGGCATAATGACAAGGTTACATTAATCCAGTCCTGATGAAGAATAAAAATCCTATGCTACAACTGACTTCATCTGAAGGATTTAATGCTCCTTTATTGGTTTAGAGACCTTCTTAAATGGACCAATAGTCATCAAGTTAAAACTAAAGCAGTTTTCATTGTTCATAATAACTGAAATTTTAAAGATGTTTTCACTCAGCAGCTTTAATGTTATTTTTTTTAAAGCAAAGTAGTTGTGTGGATCCTGTGTAAGTATGTAATATTGGATGATGAGCTGTAAGTGAAGAGTATGACACATTTTGTCTCTGTTCTGATGCCTCCAGGGTCCAGACAAGAGTCGCACTCAGCTGCTCATTCTGGATCGTGGCTTTGATCCCGTGTCACCCATCCTGCACGAGCTGACGCTGCAGGCCATGGCTTATGACCTGCTGGGCATCGAGAACGACGTTTACAGGTAAAGACTAAGGGAGGTCTGATAGCTTCTGGGAGTTACTGAGCTCAGCGTGCACCTGTCATTTCAGCCCAGTCAGAACAGGCTGTTCTCATGCATCCTTTGTATGTATGCCTTTGAAAAGTAATACACCATATTTCGAAACAGCTGGTGGCGCAATTAGTAAATCCTCGATTGACCAGACCGTTCCATTTTAGAGACAGTTCGCTCAACTGGGTCCTTCGAAGGCTGCAGCCCCTCAATTGAGACACAGGGAATGTCATTCATGGGACACTAATTAATTAGATATCATATGAAATGTAGTGTGTACATGTTCATAAGATACACAAACCGTTGTAGGAGGAATGTAGAAATACGTGAAATGGACATTTGGTGTTAAGGTCCAGTGTAGGGGGATATATTGACAGAAATGTAATATAATATTCATAACTATGTTTTCCTTAGTGTGTAATCACCTGAAACTAAGAATCCTTGTGTTTTCGTTACCCTAGAATGAGCTGTTTATATCTACATAGGGAGCGAGTCCATCATGTCCACCACAAAGTCAAACCAAACACTGGCTCTGTATAGGGACAGTTTTGCAGTTTATTAACCTCACTGCTAGATCCTACACATTAGACCTTTAAGAACACGCAACGTGGTGGTGTGAACAAAAAATCTCATGTTGGCAACACATTCTCACCTCGCCACATATCCACGTTTGGTCATGAACTTTCCATGTTCAGATGTCATGTGCAAGGTACCGTGGGTGCGTTGGCTGTTGATATTCTGGGACACTGTGTCAGCTTCTTCAACTATACAAATTATGGAATTTTATGTCACTTTCATCCCTTATGTAATTATATTAACGGCGAGCACAATTTTTCTCTAAACTAACCAAACTGAGACCCTTTCACAATAAAACTGCAAACATTTGTAATAGACTTTGCATTGGCATTATTTTGTTGATGCCAGCACTTTAACAAATTTTGTGCCAGCACCACATAATGCATTGTTAAGAGGTTGTGTCCATTTCACATATTTCTGTTAGACTGTGTTGGTCATTTCAATATCTGTCTTTTACTTTGCTGATTATTGTAACTGTCACTTAGTTTGGGTTGTATATATTTCTGTTTTGGCAGGGTGGCCCTTCAGCTAAAAAAACCCCAAATGTCTCAGCTTTGCCCTCCAACATCTCATTCATTCTGAAAAATGCTTCAATAAATATTTCAAACCAGTGTTTGTCGAAAAAAAAAAGGTTAATATGGTAAAACAATGCCGAAGTAGAAAAAAGAGAATTATTGCTCTAAATAACATGAAGATGATCAAATTCTTCAGTGTCAATCTGCATATGTTTGTGTTTACTCTGGTCTGTAAACCTTTGTCACCCTCTCTGTTAGCTTTGAGACCAGTGGGATGGGAGAGACGAGAATGAAGGAGGTATTACTGGATGAGGATGATGACCTGTGGCTGACTCTGAGACACAAACACATCGCAGAAGTGTCAACGTGAGTGGCTTTGACCTTCTACCTACACATACACATTCATGGCATAGACAAAAAAACACACTTCTGTACCTTTACCACAGACCTGCAGCTCTGTCACAAAGCTGTCTGGGAGCATTTTTCCTCTTAGGAGTCAGCAGAGTCACAGAGAACCTTCTCAGTTTTCATTCATCAGTTCATTTTTCCTGATTTCTCTGCCCTCTTCTTTCTCATTGGTCTGCACAGGGCTGTGACTCGTTCTCTGAAAGAATTCTCTGCCAGCAAAAAGATGAACACTGGGGAGAAGGTAGAGGACACACTGTATCACTCTGCTCCTGTTTCAGGATCTCTTTCTGTGTTCCTGCTCCTAAATGTCCTTCACACAGAGGTGGAAAAAGTACCAAAGTATTGTGCAGTACTTTATTTGCATTTTAAAGGGAATCTTTGGTATTTTTTCAACCTTCACCCTATTTTGCCACATTTTGTGTCTAAAGCCCCGTTTCCACCAAATATTTTCAGTATGGTACCTTTGGAACCGAAAGTAGCCTTCAGACATGGAACCTAGACCTTAGCGTTTCCACTGCAAGCCGTACCCTTAAATGTGGGCGGGGTTATTGTCACTCACTGCTCCGTCTAGCACTCTCTATATTTCCTCATTATCGGTGACATAGAGGAAAATCTGCACCTCGTTCATCGTCCACAGAATGAGGCTGCATGCAGAACAAAATAAAACAGGCTGCAGTGAGAGTCTCTCTCCATGGGATATTTAAAAATAGAGGGTTTGTGCATTTAGTCCTTCTAAGGCAAGCTCAGGGGTTTATTGCCTGCCTGACGCTACGCAACGCTTTTCTTTTCTCCGTGTGAGGATTAGAATATATTCTGTCACATAACCCGGCCGAAATTAATATATAAACGCTTGAAGATCCACTGGTTACTAAGGGGCTGATCGTTATTTAAATAGGACCGGGGTATGGTTGGGACGTGATTATGATTTTATTTTTTCCTTAAACCCCCCCCCCCCAAGCGTCCAGAAAAAACGTTTTGGCCCCCCCTGACGGATTGGAGAAACATGTATGACCCCCCCCCAACCATAAACAACATTTTTGTATATAATCACAAGTAAAGAGGGCAATAATAATGACGATTTCCATCAATAAATAGCACCGTATTTGACTTCGCCATTGTTTCTAAAACCTTACTCTGCCAGGTGGGGTCAGTATTGAGTTCACAAAGCTACTGTGAAACTAAATCTGGAAACGTCTTCCATTTGATTCTGACACTGCAAAATAAAGACAGATTGGGAGCTATATTTTTCGTATAAGGTCTGTAAAGACACTCTCAAATTAGCATGAAGGAAACCTTCCTTTCGACAAATCGATCTCCTCACAGCCATTGTTTGTGTTCCGCGGTCGTCTTCTTCTGCTACTCTATTTGGGTTTTCCGGTCAGTGACGTGTGTACAAGTGGGAAATACCATTGTGGACCATGCAGGGTAACTTTATATAGGGGAGTATAAACCAAAACCTCTGAGTAAAATAAGAATGGAAAAGAAACAAAAAAGCATACAAAACTTAACAAAGTAAAGTTGCATGACCCCCCCTGAAGCCAAAATAAAAACCATATGGCCCCCCCCCCACTGCTCAAAAAAAAGTTTGGGAACCCCCCCCGTTTTGGACCAGCCCCATTTGCATATAAATATCGATCAGCCCCTAACAGTGTATGTCATATAAAACTGATGGTCACTGTTGTCATATGGAATACTTAAGGTGTGTTGATTGAGTCACATCATCAGCTCGTGCATTGAGTAACATTACAAGTTAATGTTCTACCTTAAAAATTCCAGCAGTCGGCCCACTGAATTAAGTTCTTTTTTTCTCCGACTACAGCTGCTGTGAGAGGCAGCAAAACATCCTTATATTTTATAGTTACAGTCTGTTAAACTCTCCACAGTATGAACAGTGGTTACATGAGCCTCGAAACCAGCCACAACTCAGCCCTGAGCAGAGTGACTGTCCGCTACTGACCAATCAATGGACTGCAGTGTTCACAGCTCCACCTTTTAGTACCAGATATGTGTGCTACGTACCCCAACAGAAGGGTTACCAAAAATGGTGACGGTTAGGAACGGTTCCATTGGTACCATCCAGAACTTTTCACAGTGGAAGAAATGTATTATGTACACCACCTCCACTGAAGTTTTTATATTACAGTAAATAGGTAATGATAACTGTGATTCATCACTCAAAACACCACTGAAGTACATCACTCATCTGTGTCTTTCAGACCACCATGAAGGAACTATCTCAGATGCTGAAGAAGATGCCTCAGTATCAGAAAGAGCTCAGCAAGGTAGGAGCTTAACTGTTACTCTACATCTATACAGTTACAGCCTGTTACTGTATGTATTTGAGTGTTTTTAATCCAAAGCACCATGAGCATTTCTGAAGGTACATTTGTGCACTCGTGTACATGTGTGCATGCAACACGTACATAGAGACACCTAGATAATGTAACTGTAACACTGTTTTAACTATCACTCAGCAAGAAAAGAAAATGACGCTGTCTCCAAAGTGATGATGAACAGATGACAATTATTTAGGCAGGAGTTTAGATAAACATGTTTTATATACAGGACCTGGAGGCTGTTAACTTTATTTAGCAGATTTTCTAAGGTGTTTATAAGAACCCTGGAGGAACTTTCAGCATTGTTTGCAACACATTGCGTTCTGTCAAAGTAACACTAACATCATCTCTCCTTATTCAGTATTCAACTCATCTCCACCTGGCTGAAGACTGTATGAACCGCTACCAGGGCACTGTGGACAAACTCTGTCGTGTAGAACAGGTAAATCACACAATTATGCAGAAACATCCGATCACATGCACTGTTATATTGTAACATCTTAAACTCTGCCCTCTTCTGTTGTGTTAAAGGATCTAGCGATGGGTGTAGACGCAGAGGGAGAGAAGATCAAGGATCCCATGAGGCTCATTGTACCCATACTGCTGGATGCTAACGTCAGTGTGTCTGACAAGATCCGCATTATCCTGCTCTACATCTTCCTGAAGAACGGTCAGATATCCACTGTCCTGTTCCTGATGTATTCATATCAACTCATTTAGAAGGAGGGAAATTACTGTGTGATGATGACGAAAGCAGAAAAGCACACTCAGAGCCTATTGTTGGAATCATGCATGTTTCTTTGGTGCTAATCCATTCTCAGTTTTCCTTGTGTTTGCATGCATTTTAGCACATTTGTAAATGTGCATGCATGTGTGGACTGAAAATCCATGTTGCATGTGTTTGTTTGTGTGTCTATATGTGTGTGTCAGGTGTGACTGAGGAGAACCTATGTAAGCTCCTTCAGCATGCCAACATCCCACCAGAGGACAGTGACATCATTTCCAACATGGCCCACATGGGCATCCCCATTGTCTCTGAGGTGAGCTGTCCTGCCCCAGGACCTCAGTGTCTTATCATGAATCATGAAGGTTGAAGGTGAACCTGAAGGTGTCGTGAAACACTGACCATAACGTGTAGCCATGCAGTATTTGTGTAGGGGTTTGGGTTGATTCTAACAACATGAGACCCTACGTGCAAGCATAATGATTACTGTTAATTTGATTTATAATCTGTATATTACAAAAACTGTAGATTTTCAGAATCATTTGTCCTTATTGTAAAAGATAACACAGGTGTTATTCTGTATTTTTCTCATTATTGAAAAACTCAACTCAACCCAAACCAACAATGTCCATCTCAAACTTTCTGACTTCCCTACTCTGTGCGGTTCAGGCTTAAGCCCATTGGTTACTACTGGAGACATAAATCTTTTTGAAACAGCTCACAAAGCCTCAGCAATTTCCTAAAACAGCTGGAATCTCTACTTTTTATGCACATGTTACTCAAACAGGTGGAAATAACCCATATGTTTGGGACTATTTTCAGCTGCAGCTTAATCTAAATATGATACTCTAGTATTTACAGTATTTGGAGCAGCATATAGGTGTATGCGTAATTGAGTCAAAATAAACTACAGTGTGCGTGTTTATGGTGATAAGGAACATGTCACCCAGTGCAACACTGCAGGGCTGTAACCGAATTACATCAGTGGAATCAGATTTGGCAGCTCAACACAAATATTTGACTATATGTTCCTTTTTTTCATATAGAGTTTGTGAGTTCAAACAGGGTTCAGCGGGATGTTCAGGGTGAGAGCGACCTTTATGTAATGTAGTAAACAAGACAAGACAGAGACTGTATCACATTAAGTTGCTGTAAGCTATAAATTCACCACCTCTAAACAGAAGCAGAAGATAACCTTATCTTGGAGTTTGCAAAGCCTTTTTCACCTTCAGGTAGCTGCCTCTGTCTCACTCAGACTCACCCTGGGCAGCATGAAAGCGAGGAGGACTCACTCTGCAGCTGCACGCTGACTGACAAAAAAAAAAAAAACAAAGAAAGAAAGAATGGCTGCTTGACTTGAAGCATCTCAGCTGACAGAGGGGTCTCCATCTGATGATTCAAATCTTTGACTTTTGGGGGCAGCCCTACAGGAGTGTGGCTCATTCGTGTATTTGTAATAGTTTTTGGACAACAATGGTGCTCCATGGCACAGAGGAATAAGATACAGTGGAATGCAAAAGTTTGGACACCCCTGGTCAAAATTTCTTTTCTGTGAATAGTTAAATGACTAGAAGATGAACTTCTCTCTGAAAGGCTTGAAGTTAAAGATGAAACATGTTTTTTTTTGTTTTTTTTTACATTTTATTTTTATTTAAAAATTTTTGTTTTGTTTTGTACAATTTTACAGTGGAAAAAAAGGAAAGGAGCACCATGCAAAAGTTTGGGCACCCCAAGCCATTTGAGCTCTTGGGCAACTTTTACCGGGGTCATAGATCATAATTAGCTTGTTAGGGCTATGGCTTGTTCACAATCATCATTAGGAAAGGCCAGGTGATGCAAATTCCAAAGTTTTATAAATATTCTGACTCCTGGAACCTTGTCCCAACAATCAGCAGCCATGGGCTCCTCTAAACAGCTGCCTGGCACTCTGAAAAGTAAAACAGTAGATGCCCGCAAAGAAGGAGAAGACTATGAGAAGGTAGCAAAGTGTTTTCAGGCAGCTGTTTCCTCAGTTCATAATGTGTTTAAGAAATGGCAGTTAACAGGAACTGTGGAGGTCGAGGTGAGGTCTGGAAGACCAAGATAACTTTCTGAGAGAACTGCTTGTAGGATTGTTAGAAAAGCAAATCAAAGACACCCATTTGCTGCAAAACTGCAAAAGACCTGCAGGAAGTTTTAGCAGACTCTGGTGTGGTGGTGCACTGTTCTACTGTGCAGTGACACCTGTACAAATATGACCTTCATGGAGGAGTCATCAGAAGAAACTTGTGTCCTCACCACAAACTTCAGCATCAGAAGTTTGCGAAGGAACATCTGAACAAGCCTGATGCTTTTTAGAAACAAGTCCTGCGGACTGATGAAGTTAAAATAGAACTTTTTGGATGCAATGAGCAAAGGTTTGTTTGGAGAAAAAAGGATGCAGAATTCATGAAAAGAACAGCTGTCCAACCGTTAAACTAAACTTAATACCATCTGTAAAAAAGCTGAAGATGAAGAGAGGATGGCTTCTACAACAGGACAATGATCCTAAACACACCTCGAAATCCCCAATAGACTACCTCAGGAGGCACAAGCTGAAGGTTTAGCTGAGGTCCTCACAGTCCCCTGACCTAAACATCATTAAAAATCTGTGGATAGACCTCGAAAAAGCAGTGCATGCAAGATGGCCCAAGAATCTCACAGAACTAGAAGCCTTTTGCAGAAAGAGTGGGTGAAAATTCTCCACATGAACTGAAAGTCTCTAAACTGGATACAAAAAGTGTTTTAGAAGCTGTGATATTAGTGCCAAGGGGGGCGCTACTATGTACTGACCATGCAGGGTGCCCAAACTTTTGCTTCAGGCCCTTTTCCATTTTTTTTATTTATTTTGAAACTGTAAAAGCTTGAAATAAAAAAAAGTAATCTTGCTTAAGATATTGAAGAAATGTGTCATGTTTAACTTCATGCCTTTTGGAAATCAGTTCATTTTCTACTTACTTAACTACTCACAGGAAATGAAATTTTGACCAGAGGTGCCTTAACTTTTGCATGCCACCGTATAGCAAGCTTTGGATACAAATACAATACTTGTATTGTGTATTATGTTAAAAATAGAATGTAATGTTAGAATGTAAAAAGATTTGGCTTGCCATTTCTGTCAATATATGCCATCTAGTTAGCCAATGCTGCTACATGATTTCATGATTTCATGAGGGGCTAAGATGTTCATGCATGTATCCACTGTTCAACTATGGGCTGGCTGCTGTTTGAGCTGCTGTGGGCTCTGCACTAACTGTAGTGGGCCCATATGGGTTTTCTGAGGGCAAGCTCAACTGTAGGCTGCCTAGAGGTGCCTTAGAGGGATTTTGTGGTGGGCGCAGTAAATTCTCAGAGACCCCCTGTGAGCATGTTTGTTGAGATGGGATACATTTGTAACCAAAACTGATAACAGATGACAGTGTAATACCAACCTTAACTGAAAACTTCTTACTGTATAAGCATGACTTTTCACTGTCATTTTCAACTTGCCTGGGTGCCTGTAACACTTGTTTCTTTCTAACTAACTAAAAGAAGTGAAATTGCACTTTGGATAAGTGTTACTACCTCAACCCAGAAACACTATTTCAACTTCTGTAGAAAAAACAACATTTTATGTCTGAATATGAGCCTCAATAACTCAAGACTGACATTCGGCATTTGGTCTTGAGAGAGACACTTAAACTATCTCATTGAGTTGAGCTGTTGATGGGTGAATTGTGAAAGCCCATGAGTGATGAGCGTTGTGTCGTCACAGGGCACTGCAAAGAAAGCCAAGAAGCCCGATCGCAAGGAGCGAATCAGTGAGCAGACCTACCAGCTCTCCAGGTGGACTCCTCTCGTAAAGGATCTCATTGAGGTACTTCTCATGCTACTACCACACATACATTATGCAATATGAGTACACACTTATATCTGGGATTAGTGATACTGGACATTTTCTTTGTCTTCAACTACTAGTGAGATGCATCTTAATAGCATTTTAATAATGTTATATCAAGTGCTGATTCTTAAAATGGCATTTTAGTTTCTTAAAGGGATAGTTTGCATCTTTTGAAATAGGGTTGCATGACGTACTTATCCATGGTCCATGTATTACATACAGTAGATATCAGTTGGCACAGCTTGGAGAGGTAGGCAGGAGTATCGCCACTGAAGCTAAGCAATGTACTGCTGTGGACGGGGGCAGCAATAAAACACATTTTAGCCACCTAAAAAAGTCCTGCCAAAAAAATAATATCAGTTTATGTGTACGCTATGTTAAGAATATTATCACAGCTTAACCTTGCTGTCAGACAGCTATTTCTGACTGGAACATGAAGCTGTTAAATTGTTCTCTTCAAAGCCAGACTCCATTGAGAAAAACAGTAATATTACATTTCTGAACATGGGAGCTGCTGGTCTACCACTGCCTCGGGCAGTTAGTTTGTTTATGTTATTGTGTGACTTTGACTTTTAAAATAATTTCTTTGGATTCACCAGTCACACAATAACACAAACAAACTAAATGATCAAGACAGCAGTAGACCAGCAGCTTCCTGTGTTTAGAAAGCTATAATTACCGGTTTTGTCAATGGAGTCTGGTGGCCTTGATGAGATCATAGTTGGGGAACTGCAGCCATTAATGGCTTCCCTATCGGAATCAGCTGTCTGACAGAAAGAAAGAGTGGTGAAAATATTGTCAATATAACATACACTTAAACTACTGAACATGTTAAACTGACTGTGGATAAGTACCTCAAACAACCCCACTTCATAAGATCTGAACTATCCATTTAAACCAAGCAATAAAATCTTCCATTGGGGATAAGGTAATGTGTCAAATAAGACAACCTGTTTTCTTGAAGTAAGCATAATCTCCTTGATATATCTTATTATGCTTTGCTTATTTATTTAAAGAAAATAAATCTAAATTTTTGTCAAGTTGGATATTGGTGGCAGTTTGACTTCATAAACTTCCCTTACATGAGGCTTAGACTGCATTTATGTCCTTAGGAGAGGTGGGGATTTTAACATTACTTGCGCTGGTCAGTGATTTTAATCCCATTCATTGTGTGTATGTGGATAATTTTACAGCTCAACCTCAATAATAATTACAGCTACTATTTGTCGGTGAAGGTTCTCAGTCATCCAGGTCATGGTAATGCTAAGTGCTATATCGTAGGCAACTGGACTTGCTTGTGTTTCTTGAAGACGTTTCGCCTCTCATCCAAGAAGCTTCTTCAGTTCTAACCGACTGGTACAGAGTTGCAGGCTTTTAAACTCTGTGTGGGTGGGAACCCAGGCAGAGTCGTTAGGGTCACATGTGAGCTCTTAGTTTCAAAGTCGTTAGGTTCACAATGTGAGTCGTTAGCTCACCTCACCATCATGTGTGTCGTTAGGGTCAGGTGGGACCAGGTGTGAATGGGTGCGAAGTGGTCTGGGGAGGGATCCCAGGACTGCATTGTAGGTGGGTGATAAGTGGTGTCAGAGTCCACCTCCTCTGTTTAACGATGGTCGTTCCAATTTGACATAGATGGCTTCTTCCAAAATCTCCAAAAGACCCCGAGCAGACAGAGAGGAAGAGACACAAAAACGAAACAACATCGTCATTCCTTATGTCGCAGGAGTATCTGAGAAACTCAACGAGGATTTTCAACAAACACCACATCCCTGTGCATTTCAAACCTAGCAACACACTGAGACAGAAGCTTGTCCACCCTAAGGACAAAACACCCAGGCACAAGCAGAGTAATGTAGTTTATGCAGTTCAGTGCAGCCAGGAATGCACAGACTTGTACAGTGGTGAAACAAAACAACCACTCCACAAGCGCATGGCACAGCACAGGAGAGCCAGCTCCTCAGGACAAGACTCAGCTGTCCATTTACACCTACAGGAGAAGGGACACTCTTTCGAGGACAGCAATGTGCATATCTTGGCCAGGGAAGAAAGATGGTTTGAAAGAGGTGTAAAAGAAGCCATCTATGTCAAATTGGAACGACCATCGTTAAACAGAGGAGGTGGCCTCCGACACCACTTATCACCCACCTACAATGCAGTCCTGGGATCCCTCCCCAGACGACTTTGCACCCATTCACACCTGGTCCCACCTGACCCTAACGACACACATGATGGTGAGGTGAGCTAACGACTCACATTGTGATCCTAACGACTTTGAAACTAAGAGCTCACATGTGACCCTAACGACTCTGCCTGGGTTCCCACCCACACAGAGTTTAAAAGCCTGCAACTCTGTACCAGTCGGTTAGAACTGAAGAAGCTTCTTGGATGAGAGGCGAAACGTCTTCAAGAAACACAAGCAAGTCCAGTTGCTTACGATATAGCACTTAGCATTACAGCTACTATTACCTACTTTTTTTTTGGCAAAATTGCTGGTCCTCCTAATTTAAATCGACAACATCCTTGTGTTTTAGAGCAGATCCACAGTAGTAGAAAGCCATAAGGAGAGCAGGGGCTCATGGGTTGTTCTGATGTCAGCTCCAGGTACTGGTGGTCCTCTGAAGTGTCTGGTACAGACCACATGTTGTAATTTAATGATGATTGAATTACTGAGGAGTATAGTAAATATTTTATTCCCCATCTCCCCCTGTAATGTTAATCCTATCTGAAAGAGGCTTTAAGTAGTATTTTGGGTGAGAACTTGACCATGACTGTTTTTGGTGCAAACTGTAGTATCTTTGTGTTTCCACAGGACGCCATTGAGGACAAACTTGACCCCAAGCAGTACCCATACATTTCCCAGCGACAAGCATCTGCCAAAGCTAGCGCTCCGTCAAGGTGTGTTGTCTTTTCATTTATTATGCCTACACTTCAGGTTACACAATACTCCAATACATGGCAACATTAACTAAAAAAATATAATTCACGAGATTGAAGTATTATTGTTCTGAATTGTAATATCTATTTTTTTTCACAAGAGTCTTGCGATATTGACTTAAAGGAGAAAATAAATCTACTGGAAAAATGAATGACCTTTCCAACCTGTCTCACTCCGAAGTCGTCGAAATCCGACATCAGACACAGACAAAAAAAGCTGTCCTTTAGCATCAGCATGATACATGGCTGTACTCTATAATAGATGAACAGCACCCAGTTGTGTCAGGTGGAAATGCAGTGGGACAAGAACAAAAGTTAGGGCTGCGAAAGTCAGAGTAGGGCAGGTGGGAGGGGTTGTAGATGGGTCCAACAACCACCGACTTACACCCAGGAGGCCTGAGTTCACTTCCCATAAGACTGTAAAGCCAAACCCTGCTCTTTTGTCCTAAACACAACCATATGCTTTTGTTGCCTAAACCCAACTGTGTGTGTGTGTAGACAAAACATAATCACATGCGTTTGTTGTTGAAGGAAAAAAAAAGTCAATTTGCGGTGTTGTACTGGCATAGTGCGTTTATTTTGAAAGAGACTGTATGCAAACTGTATTTGTGAAGGTATGTGTATTTTGAAAAAAAGACAATGCATGTAACAAGCAGAACTTGACATGGTGTCCCAAAACATCAGCAGCCAACGCACCCAGGGTACCTTGCACGTTGTATCTAAATGTGGAAAGTCCATGACCAAACGTGAATATATGACAAGGTCGGAGTATGAATGTGTTGACCTCTCAATGTTTTGCAGTAAATGTTTATTTATGTCCTTGTTTCACATGTCCCAGTGCTCGCTATGGCAACTGGCACAAGAACAGGGGCCCCACTGAGATGAAGACGGGGCCCAGGATCATTGTCTTCATAATTGGAGGGATGACATACAGCGAGATGCGCTGCGTATATGAAGTCACCCAGGCCAATGGCAAGTGGGAGGCCCTGATCGGTGAGTTCGCTGAACACAAAGTCCCCCAGCTTTACAGAAGAGCAGAACTAAATTAATATTTGATCATTTTCAGTAAAACAGCACATTCAATACATAGTGTTTGATCCAGAATGTTATTCCCTTTGAGGTGTCTTAACCTAATATTAACATTCAGACATTACATACTTAAATGGAATACAGTTCAAATGCATCATTGGTATGAACTCTGAAGAAGAGTTTCAGCCTGTAAGTGCTAAGGTCTAGTTTTTATTAAAGGCTAATCCTTTATTTACATCAATATTTCCGTGTTATGAAGAATTCATTACATTCTTCTTATAGTACTTTGATTGGCTTGACTTGGTAATTCTCCTGGATAAATCCTCCTGAGTGTCTGGATCTTGCTGATGTTCCTGTTTGGAAATCTTATATTTGTGTTCCCCGTGTAGCTGATTCAGCAGAGCTTGACTTCTGTGTAATGGCATTAATCACATTCTCTGTGAAAGCGGATATGTTGTAATGACTCTCAGAGAATGAATGCAGTGTCAGGTACAGGAAGCAGGAGAGAACATGTGAATCTGCAAAATCATCACCAGTTCAGATTTCATTTGGCCTTAAGTCACACTGAGCTCTCAGTACAGTCTTATGTAGCAGTATTTAGCAACTTATAACTTTAAAGACCTCTTGAATTCTCTTTGTTTTTGCCCTGACCAGTCTAATGTGTATCTTATGTAATAAACAAGGTTTCAGGATTCGTTCCTAGCTGAGCTTTCAGGCTTTTGTCACTCGTAGGTTCCACCCACGTTCTCACACCCCCTAAGTACTTAAAGGAACTACAGCACCCAGACTTCCTGGACCCCAATGCCCCTCCAGAGGGCACAGAGGAGCCGCCTGCAGAGTGAACAGACAGTCCACAGATTTTAAAGTAAATACACAAGTCATGATGTGATTTGTGAATCCCTGTGTTCCTCCATGTCAGTCTACCCGCCCAGTGCGTGTGCAGCATGTGTTGTGAAGGCTTTTCACTGACACTCAAATGCTGACTTGTTGTTTGTGGTGGTCTTTGGTCTTGGTCCTTGTGTTCCATATCTATATTGTAAAGGAAAACGTCAGCATCAATATCAGTTTATGTGTATGCTATGAACTGAAGCTGCTATATCAAAGCCACCAGACTCCATTGACAAAAACGTCATTTTACGTAGCAGAACACTGAGTTGCTGGTTTAGCGCTGCCTTGATTGGTTAGTGCGTAAGTTAAAGCAGTAAAAATATGAAAAATATTGCATACACTAAAGCTGATATTGATTTTTTAGGTGGCTAAATACATTTGCTGTGGCCCTATGCACAGCAGTGCATTGCTTATCTTCCATGCTGGTACATTTGGTTAATCAAAGTAACAAAATACATAAAATAAGCACAGCAGAACCATCAGATAGATTAGACCACAGTGTTTAACTATGTATCTTTAAACATTACAATTGTGGCTGATAATGACAACAGTAATAACTGCTGTTGTTAGTGAAACCTCATGGTGATTTGGTCTACACTAGAAAGGGGTTTTCACATTCCTCTACTGAAGGGAGCAATGTCTGTGCACTCCCCCAAAATCTGAGCTTCAAACGTACAGCCAAACTAGATTAGGTACGTCACCAATACAAATTGCCATTTAATATGGGATATCAGACAGCAAGTGGCCGAAAAAGATTTCAGCACAACACTGGCAAACAAACCTAAGACCTCCAGCACAGAGTGGACTGTCAGACACTAACCCTGTGTCAGCCATTGCCACTTACAAGCTAACAAACAACATAAACAAATAAAAGATGCTACCTACACCTACCATTCTGATGCATGTGCCAGTTGCCAATTTGGTGCACAACAGATTCCTCGTCTGGGTCTAACTGAGGCTCAAACATGTATGGCTGAATCTCTAATGTTTCCTGTAAGGCTAACTATAGCCATGTTGATGCACACTGCTCTTTCGCTAGTCAGCCTAGCACAAGAAGCGCTGGAGAGAGCGGACAGCAAAAGTGAAACTTACCACAAGCGAATTTCTTAATGAGGGAAAGAGGAGAAGATCTGCTTCCAGTCCCTTTAACTATTATGTGGGTAAACTATGTTAAACAAAATATTAGCATTTGTACAAAATGTATCTGGAGAAGGACATTAAAGACAGTGGGTGTCGTTCATGAAATAGTAGGCATGTGTGTATGCTGATGAATGCCAGTCAGTAGTAAACTGACAGCACCGTCCCATGCGAGTGGCATACATCTCCACCCATGAATAGCCAGTGACCACCATATATGGAAGCGATAATTACTATGGATAGGTGCATCCTGTCGACCTATGGATATGGAGCAAACATAGAAAGAAAGAGAAAGAAAAACTTACATACATTTTATTTTGTTAGTTAGTAGTGGTGTGACAGGGACAGGTAAATCAAAAGCCTGGAAGGAGGTACCGGGTGCTGTTAACTCTGTGTCCTCTGTTGTAAGAACCATCCAAGAAGTTAAACAAAAATGGTTCTATTTGAAACTTGATGAAAAAACACGCACAAGTACACACACACAAAAAAAAACCACACACAAAAATACACAACAGCTTGAGGAGGCTCTTCCCAGTCACAGCTGCAGATAAACGCATTACTTACATCATTGGAGAGACTTCTCTGTCAGGGGAGACAGCGACATGCCTCCCATGGAGCAGTCAACAGTAAACTCAGAGGGTTTGGTAATATACATGGTGTTATATTAAGTGTTAAATCACTATACATTCTGACAGCCATCACTGATAGCTTAGTGTTCGGTCAGTAACATGGGTCTCACAGTCTCGCCACTCAAACAGAGGATACATTTGTGGAGTTCTCTCTCCTGATTCAAGTGAGAACAAGATGCCAGAAATGTAGACAATGCATGTATTAAGTCGATTTAATTAACCAATTGACATTTTTAAGAAACCTAATCTGAAGTTTAAATCTGCTAAATGCCAACTGATTTAGCTAAATGTGTTATATTTCTAACGATTGTCATGTTTAACTTACGTGTTTCAAAGGCATCTGCATATTGTGAACATAACAGAGCACAATACAAATAAAATTTGTACATCCTAATAATGACAAGCAATATTTATGTGCAAGCCTTATTTCCACAAGCACTATGAGCAGTCAGGAGTAGGTGCTGCTTTTATTAGTACCTAAGAAAAGACTGGATCTACTAACATATTGATGAATGCCGAAATACACGTAAATTTCCTTCTGCGAATGGTTTACACACAAATTTTTTTCTGCTCATGTTTCATGGATGAGACCCAGTAACTATTCTGAATACCATCAATATAAACTGTAACTGTAGTGTAATACAGTTACCCATATTTGTATTTTAAATATGTAACACCATTACTTGTATTCCGTTATTCCCCAACTGTGCATATTGGGCACCCATTTGTGATTGAATTGCATTCTCATTGTGACATAGCCATCATCTCTTTATCACAGTTCACATGTCCACTGGAAGCATTTCCATAGCAGGGGTCTAAAGCAGTCACAGCCTATACATTTTTTTAATATTGTTTAGAGATGTAGTAAACATTTCATATTGAAAACACATTTGCATCTCATTTGTAATCAGTGTGGTGGCAGATATTTTCTGTCTGCTTAATTAATGTATAGTGGGGATTAGGAGGAAGACAAAAACATTGTGTAGCAAAACAAGAAAAAGTAATTTTGCTGTATCTACCTTAACAATTGAATTGCATTAAGTATTAATTTCACGTCAATAAGCATTTCTAAATATTTACAAGTAAATTCATGCACCAGAGAGTTTAAAGATTGTAACACAAAAACAGTTACTGAGTGAGATGCTTGAGGGTAACTGTGTGTTGGCCCTGAGAGCACCACCTGCTGCAAATAAAAGAAAACTAATTGACAATACATGTACAGCATATGAAAAAAAATGGTGCAAATAGATAAAACACAGCCAATTACTTTTTCTCTTCATGTATCTTTCTGTCTATCCTGTGCTGTTGTCTTGTACCTCACCTCCCTTTTTATTCCCTCCGGGGCCATTGTTGTGATTTGTTTTCCTGCACTGCCACTGTTCTTTGTCTTCTTGTTTTATATCTAGTAGTGCAATTCACATTTCCAACCCAGTGTTTGTCTTCTTTGTACAGCATGTCCTTATGTGGAGAAATGTCACTGTAACTTTGTGTCTGAATGCCATGCCAGTTTAGGAAAATCTTGTGTGTGTGAGTAAGCAGCTTACAGAGAGTGATGACACATCTACACGTGTAACTAATTTGGTTACAGGTTCACTGAAATTAAATAAAACATAGTTGGTCTTTCTCTTCTCCATGTTGGCAGTTGAAGAGCAGTCTGTGCTCCTATTGGTCAGCATCACAGAACAAGTCAAAGAAATTGTCAAACTAGACGAGAACGTGCTTTAGAACCACTGTTGCACAATAAATGAGATATAAACTGCAACTGTTGCATTTTCTATCCCACACTGAAGGAATCCAGAAAATGTTTTGCTTTTGCGCCTTCCATTTTAAGAATTACGCACTCGATAAATGGCTCATATCCGTCAAGTAGCAACAAAAACTACTTGTTTCTTTCGCCAAGGCCTCCCCCAGTTTCATTTAATTCTGTTTCTTAGTGTTATATATTTGGTCATATCTGATAAACAGGCAAAGAAAGAGGATCGTATATCTTCCTTGGCAGGGTAGTAATTACATAGATCAATGGTAACTGCTTTTATAGAAGTTAATAAATTTGTTGGTGGATGGAGAGGTAGTCGGGATTAGATTGTAAGTGCAGATGCAAAGCCTGATTATGAGAGTAAATATGCAGCAAGCAATCAGTTGTTCGGCATTTCATCAGCTTGCTTTGAACTGAGCACAGCATATAATTTGGCCTTTGGACTCCACCGGCTACTCCAGCCTTGATTTAAACTGCACTGTCCCGAGTAATAGAATAGTTATCTTCCAATCAGTTTCAAAGACAAAAAAAAAAAATCTGACAAAATAATAGCTCTGCTGTAGTTGCTCTGCTGGTTGTATTGAAAAACTTTTTCAACTATTATATGGTCCATAGATTTCTAAATTTTAAAACTGACAAATCAGATGAGCCATATCCACAGTAGCACATTTATATTTTGGGCAGTTTTAGACAGTTTTTTACAACTTGAGTTCCATTTTCATTATTCAATTCATCATTTCTATTAGTTGTGATAACTTTGTACTCACCAAATGAATTGCTGAGATCGAGGGATACAGTGATATTAATGCAACAAAGTCCATTTAAGCAAGAAACTTAACAGGTTGTAAACAAGCCAGCTGTTTATCCAGATGATCTTAACCACTTCATTTGGAGTGAAAACTAAAAGTGAGTGCGCCTGAAATGTCACCAATAAGAAAGTCATTTCGTAAACTGCAAGCCCCCAGAAACAATTCTTTAATGCTTATGCTAGCTTCATGGGCACCCTACACATGTAATGCTCACGAGCTTCTCAGTTTATTTGCCTGTTGAGCATTTTTCATTGAATGAAAGGGATGGCATTTTGCAATATGATATCTAGTTCCCTGTGGCCTATGGCCATTTGGATTCTTTTGCCATTTAATCTGGGATAATGTCAAGAACGTTGATATTGCACCCCTCCGAAAAACCCCTAAATTCACCCAGAGTTCACATGGTTCCAGACATGTGACTCTAGGGGAACGTCCCATACACCACCCCAGCCTGCCTCTTTACAAGACCTCTCGGCACTGCTTCCTTATTAACTCCTGTCAGATTGGTCATGTGATCATAGCCTTTCAAAATACATATGATATGTACAAATTTTGGTGCATTACTTTTCTTAGGAAAACATAAGAACAGTTTGTGAGAACAGCTTGCAGGATGATGGCCAAACCCATAAGAATTAAGACCCAAACTGAAATAAATTGGAATTACCTTTTAATTTTCAGAGTGGACAAACAACACAAGATCTTTGCTATTCAATTAATCTAAGCTGATCAACAAAACACTGTCAGTTAAACATTAAAATATTACGGGTTATTTTCATAGACTTATTGTACTTCCCTTATGTCATTATAGTGAAAAGTGATCATGCATCGACTTATGTCTTTCAGGATCAACTGAAATCTTCACTCCTTCTCGCCTTCTAAAAACCCTCAAAGACTTGGAGAAAGAAGATCAGCGTAGTTAAGAAGTTCCTGGAGTGCTCCCTCTTCAGCCCTCAGCAGTAACAACAAACTCTGACTTCTCTCCTCCCCCCTCCTCCCCCTGGCATGAAACATCAAATATATGCTTGATGTTGTATGATTCAGTTGCTGTTAACTCATAAACCAAACTGTTTTAAAAAAATGTTTGTGTATTGATGTTGATCAAAGTTTATTGGACATGACTGGATTTGTGTTGAATGTTTACTGTATGTTGTGGGCCATTTATTTCTTTGGAAAAGTAATGTACGTAAATAGGTACTACGTATGTAGTTTAGATGATTGGATGAAATTCAGGGATTATGGGCTATTATTGAAAACTGTTTAGAGAGTATACTGGGACAACTATTCCACTTGCTTTGCACTTACAACAGAGCAAAATGGTCCTTCTCATTGAAGACTCCTGGATTATCTGTGTACTCATTTTGTATCCTGTCAATACATACATACATACTTCCTGCTTTGTATCCCTACCAATACATAACCTTCTTTTTCTTTTATTTGTTGGAGCATGTCAGTTTTTAATTAGTGCTTTCCTTACAGTAGCAACCATGCCATACTGTACAAATCATCAGTGATGTGTCTGGCCTTGGAAATGCCAACGTAAAGCCACTGTGATGGCATATTTAGCTGTAGATCAAGCATTTGAAAAGTAAAATATACAGTATAGTTGAACTGTCTCTCGTGCATCGTCTCAGTACACAGCAATGTTTATGGCAGTGTTTTCCTTTCCTGTAGAGACTCGGTTCCCTTTTGGGTCCTTGTGGTTGACCATAATGTTGTCATTGGTTATTGTTGTGCAGTGATTGTCTGTTACTAATCCACTGTGTATAAAGAGAGATATCAGTATTATGACAAGTATGTGCTTGTATGTCCACACACATGAACAACATTTGCTGCAGGATGTGTGTTAAGCTAATAAAGTGGCTTCCATTAAATTCAGATTAAGAATTGTCATGTTTTTGTTACCTTAGAATGAGCTGTTTACATCTACATAGGGAGTGGGTCCTCATCAAGAGACTGCCATGTTGCACTGCCATGTTTCTACAGTAGCCCTAAACAGACAAACCAAACATTGGCTTTAGATATGGCTATTTGTATTTTTGCTTTAGCCCCCATAGTTAGCAGCCCCTCTGTGATAAGAGTGTCAAAAAAAATTTTTTTAAAATGTGTAATGGCTTCATTAATGTCATTTGTGTATGTTTGTTTTGGAGAGGAGGAGACCTAATTAGGAAATGGCAATCAACAGGAACTGTGGAGGTCAAGTTGAGGTCTGGAAGACCAAGAAAACTTTCTGAGAGAGCTGCTCGTAGGATTGTTAGAAAGGCAAATCAAAACTCCCATTTGACTGCAAAAGACCTGCAGGAAGATTTATCAGACTCTGGAGTGGTGGTGCACTGTTCTACTGTGCAGTGACACCTGTACAAATATGACCTTCATGGAGGAGTCATCAGAAGAAAACCTTTCCTGTGTCCTCACCACAAAATTCAGCGTCAGAAGTTTGCAGAGGAACATCTAAACAAGCCTGATGCTTTTTGGAAACAAGTCCTGTGGACTGATGAAGTTAAAGTAGAACTTTTTGGACGCAATGAGCAAAGGTTGTCTGGGGGGGAAAAAAAGGGTGCAGAATTTCATGAAAAGATCACCTGTCCAACTCTTAAACACAGGGGTGGATCGATCATGCTTTCGGGTTTGTGTTGCAACCAGTGGCACAGGGAACATTTCACAGGTAGAGGGAAGAATGGATTCAATTAAATTTTAGCAAATTCTAGCAAGCAAACATTACAGCATCTGTAAAAAAATCAGACTTGTGCAGGAGTGCTGCTGACTGCTACTAAGGTGCTGAAAATTAAAAACCATATCCTCCATACATTCAACCATCCAATCAACACAAAAATAAATACTACACAATAAATAAGTGTCATAAGTAAAAAAAAATAGCTGAAGATGAAAAGAGGATGGCTTCTACAACAGGACAATGATCCTAAACAGACCTTGAAATCCACACTGGACTACCTCAAGTGGAGCAAGCTGAAGGTTTTGCCATGACCCTCACAGTCCCCTGACCTAAACATCATTAAAAATCTGTGGATAGACCTCAAAAGAGCAGTGCATGCAAGACAGCCCAAGAATCTCACAGAGGTAGAAGCCTTTTGCAGGAAGAATGGGTGAAAATCCCCCAAACAAGAAATGAAAGACTCTTAGCTGGTAACAAAAAGTGCTGAAACAGCACTACAGACAGGAGAACAGATAACAATTAATAATGATAATGTTAAGGTTGAAAGAATCTATGAAACTAAATTTCTGGGTGTGATTTTAGCGACAAAATCTGTTGGAAACCTCAGATTAATTATGTGAGAACTAAGCTGGCAAAGAGCATTGCAGTTCTGGGGAAAATAAAACACATACTGAACCATAAATCCCTGCACGTTCTGTATTCATCACTTGTACTACCATATTTGACTTCCTGTGTGGAAGGCAAGACTTACAAAAGCAACTTACAACCATTACACATCCTTTAAAAGAGAGCAATCAGGACAGTTCACAGTGTGGGGTACAGGGAACACACTGACACACTTTTTATGAACTCACATGCATCGAAATTTTTAGATCTGGTCAAATTTAAAACTGCAATAATCATGTTCAAAGCAATAAATAATCTACTTTCGGGCAACATTCAAAAAATGTTTTGCGATGGGGAGGGGGGGTTATAGTTTAAGAGGAGAAATTAATTAATTAAAAAAACAATGTGTTTGTACAACTAAGAAGCAAAAAGCACAAATATAAATCAGTTTAAAAAAAGATATTTTTGGCAGATATATAGATGAGGAAAGGTCGTGTTAGGGGAGTGCATATTTATTTTGTAACACTGGGTGGTACTTGGACTGTAAATAAACTGGGTTTATTACTTATTTATTTAATTGGGTGGTAAATAGACTGGGGATAGTTGTAAATTATTTGTAAATAAATTTGGGAATCTGTTGAAAGAATATATGAGTTAAGAGAGGAAATGTAAGAAAGGGGGTAGGGATATATTAGTTTTACTTCTACCTACTCCTTTTCAGACACTGTTATCTGTTTTTTATTATTTTTTTTAAATTTTTGGTTCAAAATAACGTCATTCATTCATTCCTTCATTCATTCAGAGGCTGTGATACTTGCCAAAGGGAGCGCTACTAAGTACTAATCATGCAGGGTACCCAAAGTTTTTCTTCAGGCCCTTTTGCTTTTTCGTTATTTTAAAACTGTAAAATTCAAAATAAAAAAGTAATCTTGAAGAAATGTATCATCTTCAACTTTTTGCCTTTTGGAAATAAGGTTATCTTTTGCTTGCTCAGTTAATCACAACAAACCGAATTTTAACCAGGGGTGCCCAAACTTTTGCATGCAACTGTAAGCCACTTGACTCTTGTCCATCCCTTTGCACCCTAATGGAGATCTTAGGGTGCAAGGAACGTTCAAGCGCATTTGTTTCCACTTCATTCGTTTTTACCAATTTAAATCACCTGTTTGTTTTGAAGACGAAGAGACCTCTGTAGATAATTGTTTAGGAGGGAAAACCTCCTGGACAATGAACACTGCAGGAATTCTAACTGGGAGAGGTTTGAGCTGGTTGCAATCTGCAATCCTTACCACTAGCTGCCACTAATTCCCCTTAAGTCTTACACACTGTACCTTTAAACTCTGCTCTCTCCTGTGAGGTCAAAATTAATACAAGGTTTGAGCACACAGCATACTGCAGTTGATAACTTCTAGTAGTGTAAAAAAAAAAAAAGTAATTTCTTCTACTCACATTAAAGTCAAGTCAGTTCTCTTATATAGTCAAAAATCATAAATTTGCCACAAAGGGCTTTGCAGTCTATGAAAATATGACACCCTCTGTGCTTTGACCATACAATAAATTTAATAAATTTGCTAAGAATATACCAAAAAAGAAATTATTCATTATACAGAATTCAGGTCAATGTGTTATAGTCTGCATACTAATCAAGCCTGGATAACCAACCGGGCACAGTGTGTATATTCTGCCATAGCCCCAGAGGCCCTGATTTCACTGCACAGCAATTATCTGTCCATCCATCCATTTCCAGCTGCTTATCCAGGTCCAAGTCCCAGTAGAACAGTCAAAGTGATGAAGGTCAGACATTCCTCTTGTTGGCTAAATCCTCCAGCTTTTCATGCAATGCTATGTTATGGTGTTCATTTATTCACATAAAATAGAATCTCTCCTGTGTATACTAGGGCTGCCCTGTGGTTGGACTTGTCTGGGTAGCCTCCAGAGGATGGCATCCGGATCAGATGCCCAGAGCATCTCAAATGGCTTATTTCAGTGCAAATGGGCAGCAGTTCTACATCACACTCTTTCCAGATGTCTCGGCTGTGGAGAAGAGGGAGCTGAGCTACATTCCAACTCTCACACATGGTCACAAACTTTGGACAGTGCAAAGAATGAGATTACAGATCCAAGTGGCAGAATGCACTGTGTAGCAATTAGTTTGTGGTAATTGATTTAACCCTTATGCTATCCTCAAATTTACTGACATCATTTATCCTTTGGGTCAGTTTGACTCCAGCAACGTAAACCTCCAGAAAAAAGATAGGAATACAATTTGTAACCCAACTTTGTGTGTCAGGTACTTTATGTCTCTTTGTTGACTAACTAAATACTAAGACAAAAAAATATATACTGTGAATAAAGATCTATTTGGTGTTTTACTGGCTTCATACAGACACTCTGGCTTGCTTTTTCCTACTGTTTTCAGCATGGAAACCTTTCCTTTCAGCAGTTCCTCATCCAGGGCACTGGACACATCATGCCAAAATGAGGAATCCAAAGAACCTGACACTACTAGATCACATCCAAGTCTTTCCAACCGTCAACAAACAGTTCAAGAAGAGAGAGGGACTTTCCAGTTTTGGACGGTAACGTGCCTGCTGATGGTTGAGAAACAACAACAAGGTCAACCCCGAGGGTCTCATTCTCATAAGAGGAGGATGCCTCATAGTCAGATTCCTCCTCAACATTATCCTGAGCCTCAGACACATTCTCCTCTGTATCACTTTCACTGTCAAAGAGCTGTGACAAAACATCATTGAAAGAAAACCCTTGAATCAAGGTCATTTTTAACTGAAAGAGAACACACAGAGCACAAGGAGCAATGGTTTAGAAGGCTGTTAAATGTTTTATACCACTAAAACAGACAAATTGACCCAAAGAAGAGATGCATACAAAATGTGAACAGGACACTGGGAAAAAAAAAAGTTTATTTTATGTGTACTCAGCTCACTCGATGAAAATAGGAAAAATCATGACTTCATGGCACTTTATTAAGAGGTATTAAACACTGAATGTGGTCAAATTGACCCCAAGAAATAAGGGCAGGATCCATGCAAACATTTGAGTATGCAGCCCTAGAGCACAACATATTTTGAACTGATACGTTTCTCAAGGAAGGTTCAGGATTATTTTCTTTTAGTGGCTTGTAGCCCTGTCTTGTGGAGGAGGCCTGAATCAAAATCTCTTTTCATACCCCTCTTCATTTTAGGGCAAAAGGATACATACACAACGTAGTGGGAGAAACAGTGGGTCAGTTTATTGCTAATATGTGCTGAAGTACAAGTATTATGTACTGTAGTTTAAAATGGAAATGCTCAAGTGAAATAGTTGTAACTTAAAAATGTGCTTAACTTCACTTGATTATATATCTGCTCATGAATATTCAACCCTACAAAGGCAAAAGACCTTAACTAAGCACAGTGTGGAACTGAGGAAAATGACTCTAAGGTTGCATCTAGCTAAATAAACTGTGGGCATAATTTTGGAAATGTGAGTTCTTTTTTTTTATGAAGTTATTTATTTACATGAAAATCTCAAGCTCAAACTTGACCTTTGACCCTTAAAAGAAGTGAGGTACCCTGACTTTGCATTGTCTGCTAAATAAAATGGGGTCATGCCAAAGCAAAAGGCATTAACATCAAGTTGATCTCTCACTTTATTGTTGATTACAGCAAGCAATATATAGTAATAATAATTATGATCTAGATAGAACCACGTGACATATCATGAAACTATCCACTTGAAATAATATAAATAAGACAGTAACTGTACCTTCTTCATGGGTAAACTGTCATGTCAGACACAATGAAACAAAGCCAGAGAACCTTCAGTGAAGTTGTGGAATTTTGCCTTGGTTTTTCCAGAACTTTTTGTAGTTTAGGCAAACACAATTAACTATTTAGGTCTTTACTGTTCCAACAATGAAAATGAAGTTAAGGCCTTATGCCTCAGCAGTATTGATTTTCTTAATTTTATTTGCCATGATATACTATGGCCAGACGTCCCTTGGGTTTTAATGGGAATAACCTGGTTAAATAATGTCAAACATACAGCTGTAATTCTTGATAACGCCACTGGAGGGAACCTTTGCCAAACACTGATGAAAGCTGTTGAAAGCGTGGGACAGATGAGGCTCTTTTGGTTATAAGAGCTTTGAAGCATGTGAACTCAGCTGTGATGGAAAGACCATTTTTAGAATCATTTCCTACTCAAGCTGCACTGATGTTTTGAACAACATGTTTTTTTTTGGTTTTTTTTTTTTCTGGTGAATGAAAAAGTGAGAACAAAAAAAGCATCGAGCTGTCTGGATGTTTACGCAGTGAACTAGGGCAGTGGGAGAAGTCAGCATTCAAAAACAGAAATCCTCACCGACCTGTATTCTACCTGCCCAGTGAACACTGCTCTGCCTAAGGATTATGTAGCAACAGGGGAGACATTACATTCCTTTCAGAAATCTTGTGGGAATAATATTGTGCTATTTATCTGGTACAAGCTCCATTTATGCAACGCCGTAGTCCGCTCAAGGCCACAGGCAGAGAGGCAGCATAAGATGTTGTGAGTCATTTTAACTCTATGGAAACCAGTATTTTCAAGAGACAAAGCCGAACAGCTGAACACATGTCCACCTCTGCTGAGGTAGCACATTGTGGAATTCAACACAAGCTTATATAACCAGAATATCTTGTCAAGTGTGTACAGAGGGAATTCCACAACGCTTGAGTTTCAGTGCTTTTCTCTAAATGCAGCCCCCGCCTACCACGGAGGTGTGTTTTCTCTAATGTATTGCCATATACTGTATGTCCCTAACAAATGAGCTTTATGTAACAGTAAGTGTAAGTACAGTTAAGAAACAAGGGTTACACTGCAGAGTTGCTGTTGTACTAGACTAATATCTCATAGGACTTTGCATTTATCACAGAAGGCCATTGCATAAAATGTCCTTCCTAACAAATTCTTTGGTTTTATATTACATTTCAAATCGTGTGTTAATCAGAATAAATCAAGGAATGTACCTAAAGACAGATATCATTTTACATTTCCAAAAGTGTCAGTACAATCTGAAATACAACTCATCGCTTTTAACATCAAGATTAGGTCACCTGTTGTAGGTGTGATATTGTATGGGCACAAATAAGAGTCAATAAGATTTTGAGCTGCCTGTGATTGTGTCTATGATGAAGTGCTAGGGCCACTGTTATGACTAAAACAATGTAAGATTTTCAAAAACAAAGTAAGAAATGAACAAGAAAGAAGTCAAAATATCTTAATAAATAACACAATAACTTAAGTAATACAAATAACCCAAAGATACAATGCAGTGTGCAGTAATTTTGGTTACAAGAGCACAAATTTGGCAGAATTGACACAGAAATGACTGGAAACACCAGGTAAAAAAAATAAAATAAAAAATCAAGTCATAAAGTTACAATATTGTGAGAAAAGGTTGCAAATATGTGTTACAGAAAAGCCACATAAAACACAGAGTTTGTTTTGGTTTTACAAGAATAAAGGCTTCAGGCATTAGTTCTTGTGAACGTCCCCACTCAGCAGTGCACAGAAACTTCCCTAATCTTCATCTCATCCAGAGACAGTCCCAAATGGGGCTGAAAGTCAGACTGAGTGTGTCACTCTGTGTACTAAATAGATACCACTCAGGGTGGCACTACTTTAAAAAGGCACCCAAAGTCAAAAACTGTACCACAGGCATTGAAATAATTTCTGAACTTTATTTCACAAACCCCAAATTACATGTTTTGTGGCAATCCTTGTTGTGTTACTCAGCGTACAATGAATATCCCTCACCTCCTAACATCTTTTCAGCACAGAGATAAACAGAAGAAGAGACTGCAGCATTTGATGAAGTCAGCATGCTGCTAATGAAAAAACGAATATAAGCCAGCTCGATACAAATGAGATTGACTTCCTGCTTTAAAACAGAGCAGCACATGGGGTGCATTTTAAAGCAGTGATCAAGCAGAAGCTACCTCGTGCTGCAGAAGAGAGAAATGCAAGTGTTTTCTTACTAATTACCCTTTTCCCATGGCTGTCACTGCGTAAATTAACTGATTTTTATTAAATCAAGTTTAATTGTTTAGATACTTAATGGAGTAATAAGTCTTACACTGCCTTCATTGCAGAAATCCAAGTCATAATTGGCATATTCAAATAGTGGTCAGTCATGCTGGCCAACTGTTTCTGGTATCAGTGTGCCAACAAAGTCAAGCAGGAAGAAGACTGCTAGAGAGAAAACATGGATATAAACAACGCAGGTTCAAATTATTCTCATTACCAAAAAATAATCAGTAATCTGTTTATGATCAACTTACCTGACCCCCCTACCCACACACCTGCTGCCATTTCCCTCATCAGCCCTGCAAGTTTAAGTTGGCCCTCTTCCCACACACTCCTGGCCATTTGGTTGAAGTTGCTATGCACTCCACGCCTTTGAGTTCCAGCCTTTTGCTTTTGATATACTCTTATTTTTTTCCTGTTACCTTTTTATGTTAAAAAATCATCATGGTGTAAATTTGAAAAGACTGTATATATTGTGTATATATTGTGTATTATTTCTATATTTTCTACTTACACATGTTCCTCTTTTTAAATTTTTCATACTTTTTATATATTTTATTGTCTCTTTACTGGTGTTCTCTATTTTTGCTATCCACTTTGCTGCTGTAATACTAGAAATTTCCCCACTGTGGGACTAATAAAGGAATATCTTATCTTTAGAGTTATTTTGACCTGCTATAACCTGCATGCCTGCTTACATGCCCCTTGTTGAATTTGTTTGTCTGTTTGGACTGAGTTCCTGGTGTTAACCTTTACCTGCCTCACAATTCTGTAAGTCCAACCCGATCTCTGAAGTTGTCAAAATCCAGTGCTTGGTCAGTGACTTCCGGCATCAGACACCGACGAAAAAAGCTGTTTTTTCATGTTGGCATAATACATAGCCGGTTGCCGCTATTATTTAAGGTTAAGGTGTAAGTTAAGGTGGCGAATGTCTGAATAGGGTGGGCAAGAGAGGTGTTGTATGGATCCAACAACCACTGACATTCACCTAGGAGGCTGTTGTTCGCTTACCGAAAGATTGTAAAGTCAAACCCTGTTCTTTTCTCCTAAACCCAACCATGTGTGTTTGTGCTGTCAAAATGTAGCCACATGCATTTGTTGTTGAAGAAAAAAATCATCAATTTGTAGTGTTGTACCAACGTAGTGCATTTATTTTGAAAGAGCCTGTGTGCAAATGGTACATTTCCTGTGAAAAAGGAAGTGAGACAAGCAGGTAAAGTCAAATTCCAAGGGTCTTTCCAAAAGTCTGGCAAGGGTCAAAACTAGAAAGACAGTCAAGGTAAGGCAAATTCAACCACACAAGGAACAGGTAAAGAATCCTTAATTCAGGAAAACCAGCTGGGTTCAGGCTGTTCTCACGCACTATACATAAACCTGACGAAAGAAACGCATCACATTTCAGCTATAACCCACAACATCATGAGCCAGTAATCTATCTATAAAGCAAGAAATCTCTTGAAGTCTGTCAGTCTGTGTATCCGCGGCTCGCATATCTCTCTGCCTGTTTGTCAGATCAACCTGAGCTTTCGGATATGGCTTGCGCATGGCACGATGGTGTGCATCCTTCATTTTGAAGTTTTTTGGATTGATATTCACAACGTTATCATTAAAAGTTTAAATCCCATAGACCTCCGTGTAACCAGTCAGCCTGTCGCGCTCTCGCTCGCAGCTGTAGCCACGCCTCACGGAATAAAAGATCAAAGTATCCTACTGCTATATCACTCTGGGTCACCCAAAACTTTGCACAGTCTTACCCCGGATGTAGTCAGGAAGGCTGCTATCACGTGATAAATGAGCTTATGGAAGTAAATGAGGAAGTATTATAAAGACCAAAAGTCTGTGTAAGGAGCCAGGTTAGGGTGAAGGATGGGTCAAACAACACAGGACTTTCCCCCAGGAGACCAGTGTTTGGGATTGTGTGAAACCAAGTGAACTTTGAGTTCTTTCAAAGGTACATCGTCACCATGTTTTGTTTTCAAAACCTAACCAAAATTACTTGCCTAAGTCTAACCCATGTAACTTTACGTTAAGTACATAATGTCATTCGTAGGGCACTAATTATTAGATATCATATCAACCGTTGTATGAAAATATGTTGCTGGGTTACAGACGGGCAAGATCAGGCAAAAAGTAACAGAATGCTGGAAAGCCTAGTTGATGCAAAAGGCAATTTGGCAAAGAGCAGGTGGAAGTGGGCCTGTATGTACTGCTGTGGTAATCAGAGGAAATGGGAAGCGGGTGACTGAGTTGGTGGATCAGGTGGTGAAACTGTCAGGAAACAGATAGCTTTAGGGCAGGAGGAAGTGACTGTGTCTGAATTAACAAGAAAGTTACTGAACATGAAAGGAAATCAGGCAAAGTGAATGAATGAGGGAGTAAATACTGAGAGTCCCTGGTTCTAATTTTTACCTGTATCTCGGGATTACCTTGACCAAAACTGATCAGTTTTCTGTCAACAGTTTGCTGTGTAAGTATGCAGATTGGCATTATCTCCATAAACTGTTGTAAAGATCCACGATTGGTATTCAAATCATTTTAATTTAAAGTACTTTATTTATCCACACAATTATCAGTTGAAATGTACCTCCTTGTGTATCCCTCTTTTTTTCACACACCACACACATGCATTAAACGAGGAGGGTGCCATGGCGTCTGCTGTAGTGGGAGCAGTTTAGAGGTCTGCCAGTCCATATTCCATACTTATCCTACATACGGGGCCTTGAACTATGACCGTCCAGTTTCCAAGACCCCACAGACAGAGCTACTGGCACCCTGTTAATATCTCAGGCAGAGGGATCTAGCAGACAGTGCTTTGCTTTGTGTGTCAATTAATTACATTCATGGCAAAGCCGAGGGCTCCACAATTCAACACTAATTGGATATTTTCCACTGTGTTGCAGCTTCTGTTTGTGAGCTGTGACAGATACAAATCAGCAGGGGTTTCTGTGGCTCCTCTGTTCTGGGCATACTGGAGGATGGAGGGTTTTCAGAGGCGTTTGCTTGCCCTTTACAGCTTCACTGAGGAATTGCACTGTTCAGCTTTGCATTTTGCCTCTAAAATACGAAAACCTCTCCGAACCACAATTTGCATCATGGTTACTGTGAATAGAATAAGATGGAAGTTATGGAGGTCTGATTCTGTCTCATTTTTTACAGCCTGGCTCGATGAATTTGTCTGTGGTTACAAGAAATGTACAGTGATGAGAATCTCCACCAAACCTGAATATGACAACCTGTACCAAACCATGCTGGACTGCATACATAGCATCATTTTCTGTTTTTAAACGCAGAGTGCCCTTTGTCTTATTAATTTTTCATGCACATTTTTTCTAGAATTTTGTGTTAAAGGAGAACGCAGGTGTAATTCTTACTGTCAAAAGAATCCCATAAAGAAACAACTCAAACGTATAGTTTCATTTTAGTTTTTAGCCAAATTTACAAACAGGACAAAAAGCATATTGCTGGGAACTACTTTCAACAGTGGATTGATCCACATTTGGTGCTCTAGTGAGTATTTGTGTTAGCAGGGCCATGTATGTGTGATTGAATCAAAATAAAGCACAGTGTGTGTGTTCATGTTAATGAAGCAACTTGTCACCCAGCGCGACAGTGTGGCTCACTGATGTGTTTTTAATAGTTTTTGGACAACAGTGGAGCTCAGTGGCACAGAGGAATTTATCAGGCTTTGGATACACGCACTTTTTAGTTGAATACATTTATTGTTGGGCCTGCTCATAGGATTTGTTGTCAGTAAGATTTTTTTTGATGCTACATGTTAAATAATCAACCCATCAGCCCAACAACAGCCGTAGTTAGAATTTTTGAACACTATTTTGCACCATGTCTCATGGAAACCCAGTGCCAGAAAAGAATGTTGGCATTGTACATTTCTGCAAACCATGGACATGCTACATTTGCACCTTATTATGTAGCAATGTGTTAAAACTTTACATTTCATCAACACTGTGGTTAATGTGTGGACAGGTTTAGGCACATAGATTACTTGGTTATGGTTAGGTAATACAGTGGCATGCAAACGTTTGGGTACCCCTGCTCAAAATTTAGTTTGCTGCGAGTATTTAAGTAAGTAAAAGATGAACTGATCCTCAGTATTTTAAGCAAGATTACTTTTAAATTCAATCTTTTACAATTCCAAAATAACAAAACATGAAAAGGGCCTGAAGCAGAAGCTTGGGCACCCTGCATGGTCAGTACTTAGTAGCGCCCCCTTTGGCAAGTCTCACAGCTTCTAAACACTTTTTGTAACCAGCTAAGAGTCTTTCAGTTTTTGTTTGGAGGATTTTCACCCATTCTTCCTGCAAAAAGCTTCTAGTTCTGTGAGATTCTTAGGCCTTGCCTGCATTCACTGCTTTTTTATGATTATCCACAGATTTTTAATGATGTTTAGGTCAGGGGACTGTGAGGACCATGGCAAAACCTTCAGCTTGCTCCTCTTGAGGTAGTCCATTGTGAACTGCGAGGTGTATTTAGGATCATTGTCCTGTTGTAGAAGCCATCCTCTCTTCACCTTCAGCTTTTTTACAGATGGTGTGATGTTCGGTTCCAGAATTTGCTGGAATTTAACCGAATCCATTCTTCCCTCTACCTGTGAAATGTTCCCTGTGCCACTGGCTGCAACATAAGCCCAAAGCATGATCGATCCACCCCCGTGTTTAACAGATGGACAGGTGTTCTTCTCATGAAATTCTGCACCCTTTTTTTCCAAACATACCTTTGCACTTTGCATTGAAACAGTTCTCTTTTAACCTTAGTCCACAGGACTTATTTACAAAAAGCATCAAGCTTTTTAGATGTTTCTTTCCTTTGTTTCTGATACCGAATTTTGTGGTGAGGACACAGGGAAGGTTTTCTTCTGATGATGCTTCCATGAAGGTCATATTTGTACAGGTGTCACTGGTGTCACTGCACAGTAGAACAGTGCACCACCACTCCAGAATCTGTTAAATCTTCCTGCAGTCAAATAGGTCTTTGATTCCCCTTTTAAGTGATCCTAGGAGCAGCGCCTAATCATCCAGACATCAGCTTGACCTCCACAGTTCCTGTTAACTGCCATTTCCTTATAACATTATGAAGTGAGGAAACAGCTACCTGAAAACACTTTGTTATCTTCTTATAGTCTTCTCCTGCTTTGTGGGCATCAGTTATTTTAGCTTTCAGAGAGCTAGGCAGCTGTTTAGAGGAGCCCAAGGCTGCTGATTGTTGGGACAAGGTTTCAGGAGTCAGAATATTTATAAAGCTTTGAAATTTGCATCACCTGGCCTTTCCTAACGATGATTGTGAACAAGCCATAGTCCTAACAAGTTAATTAAGGTCTTAGACCCTGGTAAAAGTTGTCTGAGAGCTCAAATGTCTTGGGGTGCCTAAACTTTAGCATGGTGCTCCTTTACTTTTTTCACTCTAAAATTGTACAGCACAAAAATAATACACTAATCTTGGTTAAAATGTTGAAAAGCATGTTTCATCTTTACCTTCATGCCTCTTTGAGATCAGTTCTTGCATGCTTTACTTGTCACAGTAGACAAAAGTTTGACCATGAATGCCCAAACTTTTGCATATCACTGTATCTGTTGTGGCAGCACAATCTCTGCAGTGATGACAAAAGAATACTTTTTGTGCCTAAAAAAGCAGCTGGAAATGGGAAGCTGAATAACAACTAGTTTCTTTGTTTGTTGGTCTTGAACAGTAGTCTTCAGCTTGATAGCCATCTCTCTTCTCGGTGTTTCACTATCCCCTCCACCTCCTAATGACAAAATCATCTAATATACTGCGTCACTTTAGAAATTTTTGATATCATATGTATGAAATCTACACGTGACGTATTTGTGGTTTGCAGAAATGTACAATGTCAACATTGTACATTTAAAAGAAATCCAAGCAATTTTCTTTTTCTTTTTTGAGCCTTTTTATACCTTGGCAAACCTGGTATCCAGACTTATCTCTTGTTGCTGCATTAAACTCATGTGAATCTAAACACCTGAAACAGTGTTTAAAAACAAGATTAAAAAAAAGTCTAAACAACTCCTTGTAAGCTCATTTCTTTACACCAAATATGCAACACAACATGTATGCTTTAGTTTTATCAGACTTTTTTTATTGTGACTTCAGGAACTCTGTTTGTGTAATATTTGGAAGAAGCCTATTACTTTTTGCAAATTGAAAAAAAAGAAAGATTGCAAGAACCAATACAAGAATAAGTGACTTGTTCAGGAGGATAGTTTTGTGGTGAGACAGCTGTGATGGGATATGAAAGGGGAAACACACAAGAGATGTTAGCAGTTACATCAGCCACAAAGGGATTACATAATTGTGTTTAACAAAAGTCTCTAACCGCATTTACTGTATATACATCTCTATAAATCTATGTGCAGACTTTTCTGTACAAGATATATGATTTTTGAACAGTTGGCATTCACGAAAACAAAACAAAAAACATAGTCTGATTTACACATCCTTTAACAGCACGATATTCTCACCAACACTTCATCCTTGAATCCAGACACTTCAGTTTTGCATTAGTCATACATCTTATCAATAAACTCCTACATTTTTCTACTCATCGATGCTATCTCCCTATAGTGGGATTATGTCATTAGATTACAAAAATATAATATGACCATCATAAATAGAATCTGCCCAAAATACATTTTTGAAAGCATGTACTTCTGTACTAGTATTTCCATTTGGATTACTTGGCTCTACTGTATTACTTTGGACCATTGTTATGAAAAGAATGTCTACTAAAATACTTCTCAGCTGTATGGAATAAACAAATGATTTTGATGGAAAGACCAAATGAAAGCCACACATACGACTGACTGTTCTGCCCTTTTCTACAGCAGAAGTTTACAACCACTGCAGTTAACAACACTCTGCTGTAGGCAGCAACATGCATCTGGTAAATCAGCTGTATGGCTCTGATTTGAGTGTCCGTAGTTGAAAATTGAAAATTGATTATGAAATAAAGTCATGCTGTAGATTATAATAAGTAGAAATAATTGATTTGGCCTTTTCCCTTCAAATAGTAGCAGCAAAGCCCGAGACATCCTGAGTTTTAGTCCTTAATATGGATAAATGCAATGGCATCTTTTTGCTGGAAGTTGTCAGTTACCCTGCATGGTAAACATCTACCCCAGGATAAGGTCTATTTATTTAAATAAAAACTTAATGTATAAAATCATCAATGTGTTATTTATTTATTTATTTATTGAAACACATGAGATTATTTCACCTGTTTCAACAAGTCAACATGCATCAGGATATTTCCTACAATCAGGTGTCATTTTTCTTGATTCTAGTGAAATGACCTCTATACAAATATTTTTAAGTACTAGAATCAAACGTGCTATATGTGATGCTACTGCTAACACAATTGTTTACCCCAATTAGAAACCTTTAACTAAAATATATTTTCAACCCTTAATATGAAACCAAATGACTCCATTTGGTTTCATTTTTTAGCCTGTTTGCATTCGTGGTTGTACAGACGCTTTGTCAGGCCACTCGCTGTGTGATATTTCTGCCAAAGGCACCCTTTAGCGTGTTTATGAGATGCACCCGACTTAAAGTTAACTTTAATGTAAACCAGCCCACAGCAATACCTGACGCTATAAGCAACTGACATTGTATAAAAAGCGAGAAAGTCAGCATAGGGCCGGAGGGAGGGGTGGTGAATGGGTCAAACAAAACATGACTTTCACCCAGGAGACTACAATTCATGTCCTGTGTAAAACCAAATCAACGTTGTTTTTAACAGAAAGTTACGTAACTTACAAACCTACATCCTATCAGGCTGTTCTCACACACCATTCATGTTTTTTTAAGAAAAGCCAGGCACCAAAATTAGTACATATCCCAAGTAATGATGAACCAGTAATTCAAGCAAAACCCAGGTATTTTGGAAGGTGCCGCTCACGTGACCAATACTCCAAGAATCCAAGAAGGAAGTAGGCCTGAGTGGTTCATATAGGTGGGAGGTTGGGGCAACAGATCTGTCACAACACACCAGACTTTCCCATAGGCCTGTCCCCAGGAGGCTGATATTAGGAACCATGTGAACTTTGAGTCATTTTAAGGGACTTCATCACCATTTTTTTTCTCCTAAACCTCACCACAGTAGCTCTACTTGCCTAACCCTAACCTCCGTAAATTTACATTAATTATGCAACCATACGTTAAGGACGTAACATCATTCCTGAGACGTTAATTCATAGGATATCACACAAACCGTTGTATTAGGATATGGTAATCCTTTTGTTTTAATGTAACATTACGCAATTTACATACAGTTGTCGTGCACTGATGACACATCATATTACATAACAAAGAGCTATTTTAACCCCTCACATGACCTTTCTTTAAAACCTAACAGAGTAGTTTTGTTGCCTAACACTCCTTGCGATCATCTCACAACATTAACCACCTGTTACAATGTATTTCAGCTGTGCATCAAATTGAGGTGCTAAAGGGTGCTCTGTGCATCACTATTACATGCCAAGGGGCGTGACAAAGCATCGGTATTTGACAATCTGGGAGTGAGAACGAGTTGTATTTTTACAGAGCCGAGCTACTATGAATGGATAGATTCTAGATCGTCTTATGATAGATAATGGTTTTGGCGAGTTGGTAGTGTGTTAATGAACGAGACACAGTCTCAGTCTAAATTGACTCAAAAACTATTCACGCTAATGCAGTCTGATCCAACAGCTCGTAAACCCTACCGTCATAAAGGTTATAAGGTTATAGTGACTACTGTCTGGCTAAGGGTCAAAAAAAGAAGGTAGGATTTACTGCAGGGCTGTTATATTACAGGAGACTGCATCAGTTTTAGCCAGGTAGACCTAATAAATTGTCGAGTCAGTAAAATTTTTATATGACCATGACGGGCACACAGCAGCTGTATTTCCCTTTTACCAGAGCTGTTAAGACAGTGGATAGTATGGCTTTCTGAGTCAAATCTGAATGAGGGCCTGACTTTCTGCCTCTGTTCCTCATAGTGTGTGTGCACATGTTTCATTGTAACAGGATACTCCATCCGTATCAGTGCTTGCTGTACAGTGCATTAACAGTCTACCAATTCATCACTGAGTCTCAGTCCTCATCATATTAATTCATATGGGACCTTCATAAGTGTGTGGATGTGGTTTTATACAGAACATGACACATCCACATCTATTTGGGGAAGACATTAAATAAAATATGAGCAATGTAAAGTAGTAATGTATTATTGGGAAATAATAAATTCTCTTCTGGTATTTGATATTATAAAAAGTTGCTTAGAGCAATTTAAATCTACATTATATACAAACTATCATTCCATTTACATTTGTCTTATAGCTGTTGAAGTATATATGGCAATCTTGCTAAAATACTGAATAGATGTTAAAAATGGACATCTTGAAAATGACTATGCTGGGTTACACATATATATATGTTTTAAAAAGAAAAGCACCATTTAGGTCAATGTGATTGAGCTGCTAATGTATCTGTTTGATGTCTGAAAGTGAGTGGTTGATTAGCTGGCGGTTGATTAACAAATCAAAGGCTTTATTTCAGTAGATCCTATTAATAAGCTCTTGTGTTAAGGCTGAGTACTGGGATACACTGTGATTTTGTCAATTTATTTTGCCATGATATGCTGGTTGAGATATGGGACCAATACAAGCAGGAATGTATGTTTTAACTTGTCTGGAAAATGTAACTGGTGGTCAGCCAGGTGGCAGAATTTCACCTCCATGAGAACTCATCAGAGGCAGAGGGCAGGGCGGTAACAGAGGGAGGCTAACATTATGAACTCTGAAACTTTAGATGAATGCATATAGTAGGCACACTTTTATCTTTTATATCTAGCTTAGCTTAGTAAGCGAACCTGCTGAACTTCCACAGTCACCAAATTGATGTTTTTATTTACACTTCAACCACTACACTTTATTTTTGATGTTGATTGGTTTTTGAGAGTTCAGGTCGAATTTGTTCAGGGAGACATTTCGGCTTATTACAGCTTGGCTTATCTATCATCAAGTAAGAACATTCTCACCAAATTAAGTGCTGACATACAAGTACGACAGATAAACAAGAAACGTAAGTGGTGAGGTGTGCAAACAGATGGTAAACAAACCCATCAGTTTAGGCGAATTAACTACCACTTTATTTTGAGTCACAACCAAAAGTGAACACGCCTAAAATGTCAGTAATAATGTGCACAGCTGGTTCCAGTGCAAGGGCAGATTTTTATCACTCTGTGGTCATGTGTGTGCGTGCATGTGTGTGTATTTGTCTGTCTGCAGCTAATCTCGCAAACTTCTAGACCAATCATCCTAATGTTTTACATATTTGTGACTGCATGCTTAAGGACCTCTCATTGTGGAAATGAATAACAATTGTTGAAAAACCTCTTTTACTGACTGTTTTATATTGTCATTGACTGCTGACTCGTCACTCCTCTTAACTGCAGACTAATTCAGCACTCTGCATTAAATAATCCACTGGAGAGGATGCCTGTTTTTTTGTTTGTTTTTTTGGCTTATGTGTCAGGTTTGATGTCACAGACAGGCCAGAAAACAGGTTAGTAAACAGTAGACCACAATTGAGCCCAGTGTAAGTATTGTGAAGATCCATACTCTACTGAGTGCACTTTCCTGGTTACTGTTTGATTCAGGTGTGCTCACTTTTGGTTTTACCTCTAAAACAAGCAGTATCTTTTCTGCCTAACTGTTTGCTTGTTTTCAACATGTCCGGTCGAGTTTGTTGCCCGGTTTGTCTTCATGTTGAAACATCACAGTGTTTAATTGGAGAGTACAATGTTATTCTTGGTGATAAAAATGAAAATGAAAAAGATAAGGTCCTTGCTAGAATGTAACTAATTTATACTTTAAGAGCTACGTCTGCCTCCAGAGCACCAACTGCCTCTCCAAATATTGTCACAAGAACAAACATACAAGACACTTGAAGACTGACTTACTAACTGTAAGACAATTGGCTGTTTTTGATATGATAGTGTGACAACCACACTATCAGTACTAATCCAGTCCTCCTGGTTCAGGGTTATAGGGTTTGAAGACTAATGAAACAGAAGCAAATAGTATTTGATGCATGTATGACTTTTATGGCAAATATTAATTATATTATCCTTTTCTAAATTTAAATTGTGCAAATCTCGTTAGAGTGCAGTCAGCAAATATCTTTTTACCAATCCTCTCCCTGCAAATAAAACAAGGGCCATGATTATAGGACAACATCACGTGAAGTTCATACAGTTTCCTAAAAGCAGGAAAACAGTGTCCTCTTCAGCTAACCCACATAAAGTGCAAAGTCCTCGTACTAGAGTCCTGGCTCAACCACCAGGAAGTCAATGTGGTCCTTATCCTTGGTCTTGAAGGCCTCGGCTATTATCTGGGCGGCATCCTTGTGCTCACGTCCTCTTAGGGGAATGCCATTGACCTCCAGTATAACGTGACCCACCTTCAGCTGACCGCTGTTATGAGCTGAGCCTCCTTTCTGTCGACAGGGACATGAGGGAAGGGGAGGAGGAAAGACAACAATGATTTGACATAATTAGGAACATAGCTCCAACAAATGACAGATTCATAATATATGCTACTTCTGTGCAATTGATTTAACTTCCCCCAGGGTATCTCTTACCATTGCTATGCAGACGACACAGCTTTTCTTCGTTGAGGTCTCTGCGACTGGCCCCAATTACTTTACGAAGGTGGTCACTCACTACTGTATATTGGTCTCCTCATTAATAACTCAAAGACCACCCTCAAGAATCTTGGTATCACTTTTGACCAACATTTGAATTTAGAACCTCATATTACAAAACTCATGTCGTCTTGATTCTTTCAACTGAAAAATATTGCCAATATTAAACCAATATTATCAGTGATAAACCTGGAACTCCAAGAGCATACCTTAATCTTTTCTCTCTTACACTACTGTAACTCTCTCTTTACTTGTATTTCTCAGTCGTCTCTGACTCGTCTTCAGCTAATACAAAATGCAGCAGTTAGGCTGTTAACAAAAACTAGTCATTCTGACATCACCCCAGTTCTTGCCTCCCTTTGTTGGCTTCCAGTAAAACACAGCATTAATTTTTTTATTTTACTAATTACATACAAGACCTTGCATGGCCTGGCCCCTGCATATGTAACGGAGCTGTTGAGCCCCTATTCTAGCTGTCGACTAATCCGATCTTCAGGCCTTTCAGCTGTTCCTCGTTCTTTTTTTTTAAATTCAGAAATGTCCTTCCCCACTCAATCAGAATGGCTGAAATTTCAAGCAGCTGCTTAAAACTAATTTTATAGGTTAGCCTTTTTTTTTTTATAAGCACTCTCTAATTGTCTTTATTTTGTTGGCTGTGAGATTTTACTCTTCCCTGCAGGTAGGCACGCATGTATGTATGTATGTATATATGTATATATGTATATGTATGTATATTTGTATATTTGTATCGGTATGTAGATAATTTTGTGGAGTGGAGTGTGACTGAATGTTTTAAAAAGTGCTATAACAATAAATTATTAGTAAAATTATTACTATATTCCCATAGAGGACAGGCCTTGTCTGTGGGAACTGAACAGGATTTTTTTTTTCAAGTATGATTCTGGTATTGTATTTTGTAGAGCTAAATTTCTTAATTGAGCCAAAAAATGGCAGAAAACATACTGTGTTTTTCCAGAATAAGAATTATTGCCATGGAACTTGTACTTCCAAGGAATTTGATTTGATGATGCTTTGGTGCAAAACATTTAAATATCAGAATTATATCCGGGCATTGTGAGAGAGGCCATTAAAACAACATTTTAACCATTGTATGGAGAGATGAAACTACACAGCGTCTATAATGTAATTGTTAGATTAATAAATAAGATTAGACTTTTATACAGACATGTTTTTTTTTTTATTATTTACAGGGGATGAGGTTATGCTGGTGGATTCTGGACTTGTGCCCATTGTAGTTCTTAAATCCTAGCAACAGGCCTGCGTGCTGAATGCTCCTGTGCATTTGGAGATGGAGGCCTAGCCTACATGGTTTTCATTTACAGATTTTGCTCTCTGCTTTATTCACCCTTACTGAAAAAAGCAGTTTGCCAGACAGCTGGATACAGTCCAGCTGTTGTCTCAGCAAAAATAATTGGAAGAAATCACTGCAGCTGATAAGATCAAGTTACAATACTGTAATAAGGGCATATCAATGTCACACTTAAGTGCTGAGCTGCAACAGTTGCTTTAAAGACTCTGATACACCAAGCTGACAGTCAGCTGTCGGTCAATGTTGGACTGTCTGTGAGCATCTGTCACCCTAGTTGATGCTATGTGTCCCATACCGCTGACCCTTGTTGGCCCCTGTAGGTTTTTTTTTTTTGTCTGATTCAGCATAATGACTTGGCATCAGTGCTGTCGGACCACATCGGTGAATGAAATCACTCTGATTGGCAGTTCATCTTAGTGCACAACAAGAGAAACGGAAGTGAAAGTAAACAAAGAGCTAAGGTCAAAAGGGAGTGAGATCAAAACAAACTTGTTACATAAGGTAAGATGATCTTTCTTTAGCCATTGAGCTCTTTAACAGAGGTGTTTTGTGATGGTTTTTTATTGTTTCCTGGCACACAGTAAATGCTGTATGCTCTGTTCTTTCAACATTCGGTTGTGTTGTTAATGTGCTAACTGGCTAACCAGTGTTGCCAACTCCCTAGTAAGGAAAGTAGCTATTGGCTGTCCTGAAAGTCGCTAGAAGTCGCTAGATGACGTCATCGCCTAATTTGCATAATTGGCCATTTGCATGTTATTGCAATGGACGCTGTAGGAGAGAGGAATAACGTCGTGGGAGAGACAAAAAGTGAGTAAAAAACACCCTAAATATGTTTAGAACTACAAATGAACTTATTTAGTCTTAGTCTTTTGGTTAAATTTGACAGTTAATCATTTACATTTACATCCCGCTCTGTAAGCCAGGGCGGGCTCAGTGGCGGCTTTGCGCATGCGCGATTCATTTGCAGTCTGGACGCGGAGTAGTGTGGGTCTCCTCTCTGCTCTGACTGCAGCTGGGAGTGCAGCGTGAGATTGACCGCCGGTGAGTGCTTTGGGACGGGGGAGGGGCTCACAGCAGCACCCGCTGCTCGATCGTTGAGGACAGTAACTGCAGAACGATACGCGCTTTCACATCAGAGTCTCCAAAACACCAGAAAAAGTCGCTAGATTTGTCGCTAGTCGCTTTTGACAAAAAAAGTCACCAAGAGGGTTTGAAAAGTCGCCAGATTTAGCGAGAAAGTCGCCAAGTTGGCAACACTGTGGCTAACTAGCATCATGACGGTCTTTCCCTTTTTGAATGATGAATACAGATTACCGCCATCTGGTGGTTGGAAGAGTTATTTCCTGCCACACGGTCACAGAACGTATGTGCTGGTTGGCTGTTGGCTGTAGTCTTATGGTGTGTTCATGTGCAACTGTTTGGCTGAGACAAAGCGACGTTAGGCGACGCAACAGTAGGCTTGTGTTGCCACTAGTTGATTTTGTTTGTGCCTCAAGAGGTTTGGAGATAGCATCTTTTTTTGATACATATGATAGTCTTTGATGTGTGAACACACAAGCACAAATACTGAAAACTCTTTCGTCCTGCAGATATTCAAATAGATTTTGTTGGGGATTCTTAGGAAATACCAAGATAGAAATGTCTACTACCCAGCCCCAATACACCTGGTACAATTAAGTTCAACTTCTTTATTGTCAAAATTATGACAGAGACGCAGTCATTGGCAATGGAATACTTGGTTCTAAGGCCTCTTTCAGCAATGCTCATAGAAATTTGTATATAAAATACAAAAAATCAAATAAAATATCACCTGAATATTTTAAAATTTCTTTCTTTTTTTGGTAAAATAGGTCAAACTTATGCTTACACTACATAAACTATAAATAAGGTATAAAAACTATTTAATTACACAAATAATTCCTTATTTTCTTTGGTATTTTTGTCCTATACATATATGCAATGATGATTTTTGGGTGATATGTATGTTGGTGTTATCTGATCATGTGACCATGAGATTATACCATAGCAAGTTTAAGTGCATAACAAGCAACTAACATGCCTAGGGTCTGTCATAATACTGTGCATTGGAGCCTGTTGTAAACAACCTTACGCCACTGGCTCAAATAATATAACTACAACAGTCGCTGTTTTGGTTTCACCGCCCCGCAAACTTTGTACTACACCTTGTTTTCAGTGAAAAAACAATTACATGCTCACTACACACTACCTGCCAGCTGACAGAAAAGCTGCTTAAGAGATAAATATTTCACTTGGGAGTTGGTATAGACCAAAATTAAGTTAAAAGAGATTTTATCTGGACACTCTCTGTATGGTTGAATGTGTAAATAGGCAACTGTTTGCTAGCACATTCAAAATAGAAACTTAAGGTAGTAAGAGTAAGGGTAGTATGTTAGGGGGTAGGTTCGTAATAAGGTTACTATTTGTTTTTAGTTTTTTCCACTGACCTCAAGTGGCTAATACAAAACTATTAATGCCGCTTTAAAATACTGATATTGTCGTTACAATCCACGGATCACAGTCCTTCCTAGTTCCTACTTGAAAAATGCATTTTTTTCTTTAATCCCTGTACCCTAGATGGATTTAGAAAGTCATGTAGTTTACCTGATGAGTTGCTTTTATACTTGACATTTTAAAGATTTGTCAGCTATTGAAGAAAATGGAGAATCTGACTGAGATGAGTCATTTGTCAGGAGAAACTCTGTACGGGTGTCTGTGTTTGTGTGTGTGTGTGTGTGTGTGTGTGTGTGTGTGTACATGTGTCTCTGTGGTGTTACATGACCATTTGCTTTTTTTCTGACGGAGCCACAGGGTTAATCCATCCATCCATTCATTGATCCTTCCTCCACTTAGGACAAACAGGACATCTGCCAATGTTGCCTGATTCAATTTAATCCTCAGAGCTAAACAGGTTTATTAGCTGTGACATTCAATTATGCAGCTGTAGTAGCAGCTGAAAACATCACTGCAGGGCATACAGGCCAATAATAATGAATTTTAATTCTGCAGACTGGCCAAGAAACTCGGAGTGGCGTAATTAATCAGACACACTTCCAGCTGCTTCTACAACCATCACTAATATGCCTATGAGCATGGCATTAACCCCGAGTTGCTTCAGTGCAGCAGCTCCTCATGGCCCCGAGGACAAGGCTTAGGTCATAATAGGTAGCTCCCTCCAGTAAAGCCTGAATGCATTAAAGACTTTCACGCACCTCGATAGGCAACGTTAGTGTTCGGTTTAGTATCAACAATTCTCTTACACTAATACTTGACATTTATGTTTCAAAGAAATTACAGGAAAAGAGATTGATCAGCTTTAAAGATACTCAAGGATCTGAGATTTGAGGACTAACATGAATCATGATTCAGAAGATTCTTTGTTCACATGTGAGTGCTGGAAACTGGAGCAAGTTTTGATGCCAAACATTTGATTTCCAAACACATCCATTGTTTTTCTACTACCAGCTACGCATCGACACTTTTTGGTCAAGCATCAAAGTGCTTGTCAACACTGAGGATGTTTCTGAAGGCATCAAGAGGCACTGACCAGCTGCTCCAGCCAAGCAAAACCAGGCCTGATCACACACCATGAGCAAGGTTATTAGTAAGCATGCACATTTTCTGAGTTGTTGGGTGTTTATTCTGCTCATATAAATTCAAAATATAAACAAGCATAAAAAAGCTCAGAAACTTGGTCTCATGGTAGCTTCCCCACTTTGGGGGTGAATCCTCCTGATTGGTTCGCCCAGTGTATGTGTTTGATCGACAGCCAAGCCAAGAGAGGCACAGAGACACAGTCTGAACAAACTTGCACTGTTAACTGTAGTTTACAAGCCAAAAAGAGACAGCAGTGTTTAAAAGCAAGGCCCACAACATTAAGCATCTCAACTGACTGATGCTAATGTTAGCAGCTATGCTTTTAATCGCTTAAATGTGCTGCAGCTGACTAACATTGCAGACCAGCTATTGTATTGAGCTATTGTATTGTGACCAGCGCTTGCATTTTCTCAGGTGGCTAATCGGTTAGTTGTCAGCTTGCCAGGTTCAGTAGTTCACTGACTAGCCCTACTACTAGCCCCCTACTTCAACAAACTTTCAGCACCGTGAGGCCCAAACATACCAAACCAACATCAAAGAACTAGTGGCAACAAATGCCTACTGTTTTGTTTGTGTCTCAGCCAAAAAGTTGTGCTTGAACACATCGCCAAGACTAAAGCATCTGTATTCAAAACCAGAGGACCAACAGGACGGATTCAAGATGCTAGTTAGCCAGTAATCACATTAACAACACAATCCAATACTGAAAGAACAAAGGATATTTACTGGGCACTAGCGAACCATAACACAAGCAATTACAAACTGTTTCTGCTAAGGAGCTCAATGGCTAAACAAATAAGCTTACCTTACATAACACATTTGTTTCAATCTCACGCCCTCTTGCTGGTGACGTTACCAGGTGAATTAACCTGGTTTGGCTTTCTACCAGAGGGCCATTTCTGGCAGAGATCTACTAACTTTAGGGACTTGGCTTTGGAACTGGAGGGTCGCCGGCTCAAGTCCCCGACCGGACCAAAACATGGCGCGTGGACTGGTAGCTGGAGAGGTGTCAGTTCATCTCCTGGGCACTGCCGAGGTGCCCTTGAGCAAGGCACCGGACCCCTCCAACCGCTTGGGGCGCCTGTCTTTGGGCAGCCCCCTCACTCTGACATCTCTCCATTTGATACATTTATTGGCCCTGTTTGTGCATGTGTGTGGGTATTCTCAGGCCTGTGTGTATATGTAAGAACAGAGTGAAAATTTGGAATTTCCCCTCACGGGATTAATAAGGGTATATATAAAAATAAAGTAACCCAACTTTTTTTTGTAAACCTTACCAAGAAAAGGCTCTGTGGCTGTAAGCCCAGAAGGCAAACTTCTCCCAACAGCGTGTTACATCACGTTTTGTCACTCTGATTGGTTGTAGATCATCTATCATATGCATCCAGAGGTATTTTGGTCTATGGTCTTTGATAATGCACCTTGGAAATCAAAAATGCCCTACCGAGTTGCATTTTTTAAAATTTGGTCTGCTGTTAGGCTACAACTTTTCTGGCTAAACTGTAAGTATAAAATGAAATTCAAATGTAGGCTCCCTTGACCCTGCGACCTGCCTCAATCCTGTATTTCCTGAACCTCATGCACCTTCAATGGACAGCTGAGGAACTACCGTGATGTCCAATGGCAATATTTGAAGGGACTCGCTTTGTCATTTTCAAGGGGGGCTGTGAAATCCCCAGAAGAAGGCATGGTTCTCAAGGCCCCTAGTGCCATTGGCTTTCTCAGCTGTCTAGCACTTCAGTATCTCAGCTGCATAATGCCAAAGGAGTCTTTGCTGCCCAGCAAAAATCCTAATTGGCTTCCCCTTCAGATATCCAACCTGAATCACTGTTTGCCATCTCTACTGACGCCCTGCCAGATCTTCCAGACCCTCAGTCAGCCATCTCCACTGGCAGATCATGAGCCTCAGTTGGCCACCTTTGCCAACAGTTGTCTTCCTCCACCAATGCCCAGCCAGCCCTCCAGTAGACTGCTTCGCTCATTGGTCCTGATGTCTGGCCATCCTCCTGAGCAACTCCCACCCTGTTCAGCCCTGCAGGCCATTCACCTCAGGTCTCCTGCTCCACCTTAATCACGTTCCTACACCGTTCGCTAGAGGTCACCCGTTCCAGGCCACCCATTTTTTCATTTTTTGCTTTTGGGCTGTCATCTTTGTTTTGACTCTTGCCTTCCTTGGGACTCTGTGAGTTCATGTATCTTGTCTATTAGTTCAGAGAACTGATCCAGTCTGCCTGCTTTGTCTGTGTTAGGATCCTTCTCCTGTTACCTGTGTTCACTGGCCATGACAAAAGGGAGCTTTGTGAATTCTGACAGGGCACAAGAGTGCGTGGAATAGAAAAGACGACATCTCTTGTTCCGCCTCACAAATTTTGATATCTTTTTATTTTAATTGTCCTTCATGGATCTGACAATGCTATGATAATACCATGCTTTATCTGTGGAGTACTCTCTTACTGCACAGGCAGAGAAACTCTCCCTTTAAATACCTTTTCTTTCTTTAAAATAAAGCACAGGACGTGATTTATCGAGCAGGTTTTATTTCTGTTGGACTGTGTATATGTATTGTAAGCCAACTGCCAACTCTTTCAACTCCCCTTTCAACCTAGCTGGTTTTATAAAAGGCTAAAAATAGTTAAATCAACTCAAATTAAATCATATACTTTAGTCTCTTCAGCACCAACAGTGATTCCAATGACTGTGTGCAACCTTTCAGAATGTGAGTGTAATTAGATTACAGCCCCTTGATTTCACAGGAATATAACTGGCTAAATGTGCAATGTCATGCTGATAATGGGGGATGCTATCTGACAAGCTACTAAATGACTATGAGGGTCATCAGCATACTGACTGACATTCAATGTCATCCACTGTCGGAGACTAACAGAGGCAGGTGAAAGGAGTCATTGTTATGAAAATCACTGCACAGACAAGGAAAACTCCTCAAGCGCTGCTTACAAAAGAGCCGGTGGGGTGGTAGTGGGGGATGGGGGTACTGCTGATGTGCCCGAGGCTATAACTCATGCAGCGATTGTGGCTGATGTTATCGCCTCTTACTCGCAGCCAATATAGAACACTTCTGGTATGGAAATGTACCATTTTGCTTTCTTTGTACATTTTTGGACTTAACAGAATGTGAAAGGTGTCTGAGAAGACTTGTGTTTGCAGATTGCTTAGGAATGCTGTCTGTGCAAAACAAATGCAAGCTAATAATCAGATGCTGAATGAAGACAGATTTTCTATTAAAGCCGAAAGGACAATGTTAATCCTCTGGAGTCAATATTTTCTTTGCATAATTTTCAATTCAAGTCATGTACAGTAGTTTTTAAAGGCAAGACTGAACACAAAACAATGGCTTCCAACCATAAATCAGCAAAACTGTATTTTATCATTGTCTCACCTGAATGGTGACTATGCGCGGCAAAGGTTGGCGTGTGTTGGCTCCCCCCTCTATGGCGATGCCAAGTGTGTTGGCATTTTTCACCACTCGTACCAAGGTAGCAGTGGGCACTGGGACCGGTGAGCCAGTCTGCTGGGACACAGGAGTCAAACCAAGAGCAATTGAGAGCAAGGTTGATCTTTACAGTGTCTCCATTGCAAAAGTTTGTAGATCTAGATCAAACCTGCAGACTCATCACCTTTTAGAAAAATGGGATGGAGCCACACCTTTATACAATGATTGGTCAGGTATATGGAAGTGTGGAGGTAGGCAGGGTTTTAACTTCATTCTTCTTACAACTACTTCTGTCACTTCACATGTGTACAACACCATGAACAGAGATGGACACAAATACATTAAAAAGTATCATGTTACAAATTACAAATACTTGCTTGTCAAATGTATCAAAATGAAAAACTCGTATGAGAAAATATATTTAATTAAAATACGTAATTGTAAGTTATTTGTAATTTGTTAAAACAAAAATACTTTCTACACAAACTGATATTATCATATTTTAGGCATCTAGTGGCCTCCATATGGATCTGACCTTACCCTCCCTACGGATCTGACCTTACCCTCCCTACACTGAAAGCTCTGCTAATTTCCCATATCATAGTTTAGAAGTGGCCAATCAGGATATTTTGAAGGTGGGGGCTGTGAATTCAGGGATGCATGCTGGGTGGTTTCTGTCAAGCAAACAGTTCACTGACTGAGTAAAGAGCCAATTGAAATGTATAGTCGCATGAAAAAGTTTGGGCACCCCTGGTCAAAATTTTGTTTATTGTGCACATAAAAGATGACCTGATTTCCAAAAGGCAAAAAGTTAAAGATGAAACATTTCTTCAATATTTTAAGCAAGATAAACCTTTTATTATTTACAGTTTCAAAATAACAAAACATGAAAAGAGCCTGAAGCAAAAGTTTGGGCACTGCATTGTCAGTACTTAGTAGCGCCCCCTTTGGCAAGTATCACAGCTTCTAAATGCTTTTTGTATCCAGCTAAGTCTTTCAGTTCTTGTTTGGGGGATTTTTACCCATTCTTCCAGCAAAAGGCTTCTAGATCTGTGAGATTCTTGGGCCGTCTTGCATGCACTGCTCTTTTGAGGTCTATCCACAGATTTTTAATGATGTTTAGGTCAGGGAACTGTGAGGACCATGGCTAAACCTTCAGGCTGTTCCTCTTGAGGCAGTCCATTGTGAATTTTGAGGTGTGTTTAGGATCATTGTCCTGTTGTAGAAGCCATCCTCTCTTCATCTTCAGCTTTTTTACAGATGGTGTGATGTTTGCTTCCCGAATTTGCTGAATTTGAATTTAACTGAATCCATTCTTCCCTCTACCTGTGAAATGTTCCCCGTGCCACTGGCTGCAACACAAGCCCAAAGCATGATCGATCCACCCCTGTGTTTAACAGTTGGACAGGTGTTCTTTTCTTGAAAATCTGCACCCTTTTTTCTCCAAACACACCTTTGCTCATTGCGTCCAAAAAGTTCTATTTTAAATTCATCAGTCTGCATCAGAGTCTGTTGAATATTTCTGCAGGTCTTTTGCAGTCAAACCGGGGTTCTGATTTGTCTTTCTAGCAATCTTACAAGCAGCTCTCTCGGAAAGTTTTCATGGTCTTCCAAACCTCAACTTCACCTCCACAGTTACTGTAAACTGCCATTTCTTAATGACATTACGAAGCAGGTAGTAAACAGCTACCTAAAAACACTTTGCTATCTTCTGATAGCCTTCTCCTGCTTTGTGGGCATCCGTTATTTTACTTTCCAGAGTGCTAGGCAGCTGTTTAGAGGAGCCCATGGCTGCTGATTGTTGGGACAAGGTTTCAGGAGTCAGAATATTTATAAAACTTTGAAATTTTCATCACCTGGCCTTTCCTAACGATGGTTGTGAACAAGTCATAGCTCTAACAAGATAATTATGGTCTGAAACCCTGGTAAAAGTTGTCTGAGAGCTCAAATGTCTTGACTTTTGCATGGTGCTCCTTTCCTTTTTTTCACTCTATGCTTGCACAAAACAAATAATTCAAATTATCTTACTTAAAACGTTAAAAAGCATGTTTCATCTGTAACTAAATGCCTTTTGGAATCAGTTCATCTTCTACTTACTTAACTATTCACACTAAAAGAAATTTTGACCAGGGGTACACAAACATTTGTTTGGACACAAATACAGCTCGCAATTTTTTTTATTACAAAGTACATTTTTTTTTCAGTTCAGGTCAATACAAATTAATTACAAAGTATTTAATCAAAAGTAATTAAATAGGTATTTTAAATAAATTCAATTGCGATACTGTCCATCTCTGATAGACCATGACCATGAATGTCAACTATGACTTGGAATGTCACTGTCAGCTGAAATTCTGTTTCACCACTTGCAAATCATTTTAAGTCTCTCCAGCTATGAACAGCTCCTCCATTGGCTTTGTGATTTGCATTGTAGAAGGATTGTATCCATAAAGCATACTCTCAAAAATAAACTGAAACTTGTAGGCAGGCTGTCTGGATTGAGTATACTTCATTTTGTCACTTCTCCAGTGTCAATACACTAAACATTAAAAACATGCTTTGAATTTGGATGTATATTGGATTTGGGACAGGCCAGACGTTTGCACAACAGGGTGGATGTTTGGGCAGGGGTTGTGTCACTGTTATGTTCTTTTGACTGTCTGCAACATACCCACTGCAGCTTTCATTAAAAAAATCAACCCTTTGCATTGTGTAGGTCTTTTCTGTCTTTCTTTATCTTAGATTTCAGCCAAGTGCTTCATTAACATGTTAAAAAGATAAATTCGTCTAGAGGGTTTTTTTCACTCATCCCATATGAGTTTACAGGGCTGCTAAATCAATTAACACTTGTAAATAGACCTTGTATGTTAGTTAAAACCCATTTGAAGCACCCAAATGTGCCTGTTGGAGTAATACATGAGGACAAACATTATGGCTGGTTCAAAGTCAGTTTTGTAATAATTTGCTGTTTTTGCCATCTGACTTGTGATGATAAATACCACCCGTCTGGCCATCTAATTAGCTTATAGCTTGCCTAGCATCATTTTGAAATTATGCTGTAGTTACAGTTTATAGTGTGGATAAACAGTGCTGTGTTTTTCATGACAAGGACACTTCTGAAAGATTAAATGAGTGCACTCACACAGTTACCGAGACAGTTTTTTTCCTACTCAGCAAATGAATGATGACAAAGAGAAATAACTCTTTGCCTACCCAGAAAACAATGCTGAAGCTTCTTACTTGCTGGTTCTTATATTTTGAATTTAGCGAGTGCCAAAATATCCCTGTATTGGAGCCTTGGTGCTTAAACATCTGTGCAATGCATCTCTCTTATAATCCGCTTTAATGTTTTTGAGTTTCCACCAGTTTCTCCTCTTTATTTTATTTTATTTTTTTGTCACTTGTATGCTTTAATTGGATCAAGATTATCCCAAACATCTCATGAAAACTGATTTGCACTGGAAGCAAATTGAATTATTCTACACAAATGGTCCATTTTACTTAAATTCATTTTACAAATTTCCATGTTACAGTCAGTATTATTTTATTATTATCATTATTATTATTACAACATTATAAATAGCAAGAACAGACCCTGCTATACTAAAAACTTAAATGGGGAACTGTGCCCATTTTCAAAACTTGTACATGTAATTCCTGTTCTCTGAGACAGTCCAAGAAATACATATAGTATAAATAAATAGTGTAATAGTGAAATAAATATAGTGACCATAAACAGCTCTCTCCAAAATCCCAAACTTAGACTGTTAAAACTCATATTTGTGATATCATAGGGTATAAAGTGTGGAGCTGCTCCATGGACAAAAGATGTTATAGATGACACTGAGAGAACCCAGGGGAATGTTTTGAGTAAATGGGTACATTTTCAGTTTCTGAACTGAGAACACAACAATAGAAAAAAGCTTTGGGTACAAAAAAAAAAGAAAGAAAAGAAATAAACATTCAGCGGATCTATAAAATCAGGCTCCCATTCACTGTCTATGCAGCAACTCCAGGCTTTATACAGTTTGGCAATCAAAGAAATGGATTTAGACTACTGTCAAATTATTGACATGTTGTCTTACTTTGATGTGACTGATTCTCCACAACATTATCTTTTCCTTGTCAGCAAATGAGCTGGGACAGAGTGTACTTACTTCTGTCATGTTTTGTTCTTCATCTGTTCATTTGATTGGATGAGTGTATTGAATAAAAGCAACAGAAGTAGTGTTTCAGATAGCTAGTAATTGGGTTCACACATAAACTGTTTAAAATAATGGTCGGAGCAACCATGACATCACCCACTTGTTTGTGGCCTCCCGTTTTGAAACCTCAAGTTTGGCCATCTTGGATTCTTGGAGCCAGAAGGGACCATATTTGGGTCAGAGGGTGGAGATAACCGTAACGCTAGCTACTAGCTCAGTTCGTAGGGTGCATTTACAGCTGTGATTCACTATTATTATACAAATGATAACTTTCAAAAGTGAAAAACAGGTTTAAAACCATAATGTATTTACCATAAGACTTAAATATCCAAACCTTTGGAGGGTCTTTTAATACCACTGTACTGACGCCTTTTTTAGGCGACTAAAATATTACCATTAACTTTCATGAGCTGGAAACACACTGAAATATTGACAGCTACAGCTAAGGCTATACTTTGTGAATCTGGGGTTATGCCACGGTTATGTTACCTAACCAATGTTGGTTAGCTACTAGGTAGCTACTTCTCCATGGATGACACCCACCTGTCACTCAAAGCAGCCACATCCTTAATTATGCATTACTTTAAGCCTAAATAACATTTAAACTGGTGAGTTATATAAAAATTCACCCCCAGACAGTTGTCATGAATGGGGAAAATAGCTGTAGAGACTAAAACAGTTTTTTTCTGCTGTAAAGTTGGGCGTTTTATCATGGGGTCTATGGGGATTCACAGGCTTTTGGAGCCAGCCTCAAATGGCTATTTGAGGAACTGCAGTTTTTGGCACTTCCAATTTTTTATTACATTTCTTTTCCAGCCTCAGTTGCAGCTTGGATCCAGCCCTAGTTGTCACATGGGTTCACCATGCGGCAACCTCTGGGGCTGAAAAATAAAGCCAACATGGAAGTGCCAAAAAACTGCACCTCATTGAATGGCGACTTGAGGCTAGCTCCAAAAGCAAGTCAATCCCTGTAGACCCCCGAGTTAAAATGTCGATAGTGTCCTTGGCTTCTCAGTCCAAAAAACCAAGTTGGCAACAGCTAAAATGCTGAACTTGAGGCCTCAAAACGGGTGTCCACAAACCCATGGGTGACATCACAATAGCTACGTCCATTATTTTTACAGTCTATGGGGTTTACACAGTAAGTCACCTTGGTACAGGACAATCTGAAGTTGTTACGAATAAACTACAAACAACATGGTCAATCTAATAACTTCTTGAAGTGGTTATTTATTACAGTGTGAAGCCCTTACTTGTCTAGTGGACCCTGGAGGAGGCGCATGGGCCCCTGGCTGTTCCAGATGGCCTTGCTGGTTCTTGCTAGGTCGAGGGCTGCCATCCTTACTGAGGCCTCCTGCTTCAGCTATATCCACACCGCTGTCCTCACTCAGAGTCTGTCCACTGTCAGACAGCTGGGACAAGGTGGCCCCTGGATGAGAAACTAATGTTACTCCTGGATTTCTTTTGCACAATTCTTTTAGAAGGTATCATAATGTATCAGTTATATATAGCTTTTTCATTGTCTTCTCTATTTAGTCTTTAGTCTTCTTTTATGCAGTAATTCCACCTCACTGTTCTGTAGAAAAAGTACAATCACAGGATGGAGGGATGGACTTGTCACACCTTTAAGCCAGCATTGGTTGGTAACAGCACCAAAATAACATCTGTATAAATGGGACAGCCTGCAGGAGGAGATCATGATGTTTTGACATGTTATGCATGTGACCCACCATGGGAGATTGAATAAGTAGCTGTTAGCCGTGAGAAGCTAACTCAACCAAGAAGAACAGCAAATGAAAATGTCTGTGGATTGGGATAACAATGAGGTTCAGGAGCTCTTTACCCTCCGAGCACAGGATGGGAGAGGGTAAATGATTGTTACTGCCATGTTAATGCCACTTTCATTCTTTACAAAGTGCTTTCGAGGCACATGTTACATGTCACACTACATTAGATAGAAGAAATGTAAGATCAGAGAACCATTACTCCAAGATTCCACCCGAGATTTTGTGTCTCTGCCCCCATGTGTCCTGTACTGTCAGCTATTTAATAAAGAGAAATATATCACAATAATAAAAACTCCTGCAGGAAATGTTGAGTTTCTCAAAAGTAACTTAACATGTATCAAAGGAAGGCAACATAAGCATTTTTAGTCAATTAGTTAACGAGAACAGAATATAATAAATAGTTTATTAATATTTAATTTAATATTTATATTTTGTGCTAGCCTCAAATAAAGATTATTATTCATTGAAACCTTGATTTATTTGAAAATTCACACCAGCAGTAAATCAGGAACTCAGCAGCCAGATGGCCCATTTATTTCCTACCACCAGGGGTACAGTGTGTTACTTAACACGATCACATAATGTTGTTGTGGTTGTAACAAACTATAATTTTGCCCAATAACTGTATCTTATGTTTATCCATATGTGAGATGTTTTTCTGCAAAGGGAGACAACACACCAACCACACAAAGACACATTGACATGGACACAGACACAGACTTGTATACCTCTTTGCTGTGGTCTGGAGTCTGCAGACAGCCGGTTCATGTCTGTAATGATGACCTTCTGGGTGAGGGCAGGTGAGCAGGGCCGGTCGGGACTACAGGGCGGAGCAGCAGGTGTGATGAGGGAGGGGCATGGGGAGGGACATGGTGAGGGATGGGGTGATAGATGAGGCGACGGTATGGGAGATGCTGCTTTGGAGGAGGACGCAGACTTTGACAAGATGGAGGACTTCTCATAGGAGCTGGATCTGCAAGCGAGCTTGACAGATGCCTCTGGCTTAGCGGAGCCGGAGGAGTCCCGGTGATGCAGGAAGCCTGGGCAGGTGTGGTGTCCTGAACTGGGCCGGCTGTGGGCAGCATGGGGGTGGAAGTGATGAGCGAAGTGGAGGTGGTTGTGGTGTTCAGAGTCAGAGAGTTGAGGGGAACTCTGGCAGGTGTGATGAAGTGCATTGAGGGAAGTGTGATGGCTGGCACCGGCGCAGGTGTGTTGAGCAGAGGTTGGTGAGGGCTGCTGGATAGTGGGGAGGGATTTGAGCGACTTGTGGAGGCAGTCCTGAAGCAGCCGGGTAGGGCCACTGAAAAGCAGGCTGGAGCCGGGCTGCACTCGACGGGCTGACGGCTTCCGGCTGAGCTCCTTCTCCCTGGGCGGCCTGCTCTGGGCCTGGAGAGGGGCAGCCCTGAAGAATTTAGGAGATTCACCTGAAGCCTGCATTTCATCCTGACAATGAAAAGAAAGACACAATATACATGAATCATTCAAAGGGTGCAGCTCCTCTCTGAGCCTAATAAGGAATAACATGAAAAAAGCCTTGAAGTTATACTATGAAAGACTTTATTGTCATCCAACTGTATACAGCACAGTACATAAAGAAATAATGATAATATTTTGATTCTCCTGTTCCCCAGTGCAAAACAAAAAGAATTAAAGCTGCAAGCAGCGTTGAACGGGCCCTCGCACCGCACGCAACTCGGGGCCTGGCGCGGCCGCCACCGTCTCGCCAGAGGTCGACCGGCAGACGAGGCGCTGAATGTTCGCCTCCTTCGGACAGTGTAGGAACCAATGCGTTGCGACTTCCCGTCTCCACTGGGTGGCGCTATGACTCTGACTCCTGAGCGTCATGTGGGTGTGTTCATGCCAGGACTATTATCATACATGTGAAGTTTGGAGCAGATTCGACCATTAGATCCCATGTTATAGCAATATCGTGTTTCATGGTGAGACATCAAGTGTCGACGCCATGTCACAGCCACACCGTTCCATGCTGAGCAATTCTCTTAATATGTTTTGATCACACACTTGTGTAGATGGTACACAGCAGTTTTGGAGTTAATTGATTCATTTCTGGAGGAGGAGATCATTAAAATACAACACGTGGAAAACGCCAAAAATGACTGTACATTTCAAAATGGCCGACTTCCTGTCGGGTGTGGCCTATATGTGCAAGAGGCTTTTTTGTGCGTCTGGACACGATACATGTGCATACTGATTTTCGTGCACGTCGGTGAAAGTTGTTATGGGGGACGCTGCACTTTAAGGGGCGTGGTCAAGCCATACGGCCACGCTTATTGATGAAACTCATACTATACATTCAGGTCTGGACTGTTAACAAACATGTGAAGTTTGGTGAAGAATGGACAATGTATGCCAAAGTTATACTAATTTCGTGTTTTATGGCGAGACATCAAACTTCGCCGCCACCTGACGGCCAAACCGTTTAACTGTGGAAAAATCTTTTAATAACTTTTGATCACAACCTTGTCTAGATCACACACAGTGATTTTGAAGTCATTCTGATTAATCCTGTAGGAGGAGTTCGTTAAAATACAACATGTGGAAAACGCCAAAAATAGCATCAAAATTCAAAATGGCCGACTTCCTGTTGGGTATGGCCAGTGGGTCCAAGAGACTTTTTTGTGCGTCTCGGTGTGATACATGCGTGTACCAATTTTCGTGCATGTCGGTGACACGTGCGGCAGGGGCTGATGTTTAAAGGGCGTGGTCAAGTCATTTGGCCACGCCCATCAACGAAACTCATATCACATGTTCAAGCCTGGACTGTTAACACACATGTGAAGTTTCAGGCAGATATGACCAAGGACACAGAAGTTAATGTCATTAAAGCCATTTTCAACGCGGTTTGGCGAATTTTCGACTTCGCCGCCCTCTGGGCGGAACACCGTTTGACGCCTAGTCACAATCTTCATACTGTAGCATTACCAACGTCTTGAGGTCTGTCTGACCAAATTTGAGTTGCATATGGTGAACGTGGTCAGAGCTGCACGTCAAAGTCTAAAAACATCGCTTTTCCTGTCGCCAGCAGGGGGCGCTAGGGTAATTACAAAATTTCTGCATGTAGACGTGTTCAGGGCGGGAATATTATGAATCATGTGAAGTTTGGTGCAGATCGGACGATTAATGCCAAAGTTATAGCAATTTCGTTTTTCATGGCGAGACAAACTTCAAACTTCAAACTTCGCCGCCAAAAAGCCGATTCCGTGTTCGACGGGTAGCGGATCTTTGAATAACTTTTGATCACAAACTTATCTAGTTGGTACACGGCGATTTTGAAGCCGTTTTGATTAATCGTGTAGGAGGAGTTCGTCAAAATATGACACGTGGTAAAACGCCAAAAATGGCCGCTAAATTCAAAATAGCCAACTTCCTGTTGGGCGTGGCCTATGGCTCCAAGAGACTTTTTTGTGCGGCTCGGCATGATCTACATGTGTACCAATTTTCGTGCAGATCCGTGAAAACTGATGAGGAGGGCGCTGTTTATAAGGAGATTGCTCTTTAATGGGCGTGGCCTAGCCATTTTGACCCGTCCATTGCCGCGAACCCTAAAATACGTAAATTTACACCGCGACTGATGCGACCGCCAAATTTCAGGAGTTTTTGAGCATGTTAAAACCTCCAAATAAGCGATTTACTTTTGTCGTAATAATAATAATAATTAAAGCTGCAAGCAGCGTTGAACGGGCCCTCGCACCCCACGCAACTCGGGGCCTGGCGCGGCCGCCACCGTCTCGCCAGAGGTCGACCGGCAGACGAGGCGCTGAATGTTCGCCTCCTTCGGACAGTGTAGGAACCAAGCGTTGCGACTTCCCGTCTCCACTGGGTGGCGCTATGACTCTGACTCCTGAGCGTCATGTGGGTGTGTTCATGCCAGGACTATTAACATACATGTGAAGTTTGGAGCAGATTCGACCATTAGATCCCATGTTATAGCAATATCGTGTTTCATGGTGAGACATCAAGTGTCGACGCCATGTCACAGCCACACCGTTCCATGCTGAGCAATTCTCTTAATATGTTTTGATCACACACTTGTGTAGATGGTACACAGCAGTTTTGGAGTTAATTGATTCATTTCTGGAGGAGAAGATCATTAAAATACAACACGTGGAAAACGCCAAAAACGACTGTACATTTCAAAATGGCCGACTTCCTGTCGGGTGTGGCCTATATGTGCAAGAGGCTTTTTTGTGCGTCTGGACACGATACATGTGCATACTGATTTTCGTGCACGTCGGTGAAAGTTGTTATGGGGGACGCTGCACTTTAAGGGGCGTGGCCAAGCCATACAGCCACGCTTATTGATGAAACTCATACTATACATTCAGGTCTGGACTGTTAACAAACATGTGAAGTTTGGTGAAGAATGGACAATGTATGCCAAAGTTATACTAATTTCGTGTTTTATGGCGAGACATCAAACTTCGCCGCCACCTGACGGCCAAACCGTTTAACTGTGGAAAAATCTTTTAATAACTTTTGATCACAACCTTGTCTAGATCACACACAGTGATTTTGAAGTCATTCCGATTAATCCTGTAGGAGGAGTTCGTTAAAATATAACATGTGGAAAACGCCAAAAATAGCATCAAAATTCAAAATGGCCGACTTCCTGTTGGGTATGGCCAGTGGGTCCAAGAGACTTTTTTGTGCGTCTCGGTGTGATACATGCGTGTACCAATTTTCGTGCATGTCGGTGACACGTGCGGCAGGGGCTGATGTTTAAAGGGCGTGGTCAAGTCATTTGGCCACGCCCATCAACGAAACTCATATCACATGTTCAAGCCTGGACTGTTAACACACATGTGAAGTTTCAGGCAGATATGACCAAGGACACAGAAGTTAATGTCATTAAAGCCATTTTCAACGCGTTTTGGCGAATTTTCGACTTCGCCGCCCTCTGGGCGGAACACCGTTTGACGCCTAGTCACAATCTTCATAATGTAGCATTACCAACGTCTTGAGGTCTGTCTGACCAAATTTGAGTTGCATATGGTGAACGTGGTCAGAGCTGCACGTCAAAGTCTAAAAACATCGCTTTTCCTGTCGCCAGCAGGGGGCGCTAGGGTAATTACAAAATTTCTGCATGTAGACGTGTTCAGGGCGGGAATATTATGAATCATGTGAAGTTTGGTGCAGATCGGACGATTAATGCCAAAGTTATAGCAATTTCGTTTTTCATGGCGAGACAAACTTCAAACTTCAAACTTCGCCGCCAAAAAGCCGATTCCGTGTTCGACGGGTAGCGGATCTTTGAATAACTTTTGATCACAAACTTATCTAGTTGGTACACGGCGATTTTGAAGCCATTTTGATTAATCGTGTAGGAGGAGTTCGTCAAAATATGACACGTGGTAAAACGCCAAAAATGGCCGCTAAATTCAAAATAGCCAACTTCCTGTTGGGCGTGGCCTATGGCTCCAAGAGACTTTTTTGTGCGGCTCGGCATGATCTACATGTGTACCGATTTTCGTGCAGATCCGTGAAAATTGATGAGGAGGGCGCTGTTTATAAGGAGATTGCTCTTTAATGGGCGTGGCCTAGCCATTTTGACCCGTCCATTGCCGCGAACCCTAAAATACGTAAATTTACACCGCGACTGATGCGACCGCCAAATTTCAGGAGTTTTTGAGCATGTTAAAACCTCCAAATAGGCGATTTACTTTTGTCGTAATAATAATAATAATTAAAGCTGCAAGCAGCGTTGAACGGGCCCTCGCACCCCACGCAACTCGGGGCCTGGCGCGGCCGCCACCGTGTCGCCAGAGGTCGACCGGCAGACGAGGCGCTGAATGTTCGCCTCCTTCGGACAGTGTAGGAACCAATGCGTTGCGACTTCCCGTCTCCACTGGGTGGCGCTATGACTCTGACTCCTGAGCGTCATGTGGGTGTGTTCATGCCAGGACTATTATCATACATGTGAAGTTTGGAGCAGATTCGACCATTAGATCCCATGTTATAGCAATATCGTGTTTCATGGTGAGACATCAAGTGTCGAAGCCATGTCACAGCCACACCGTTCCATGCTGAGCAATTCTCTCAATGTGTTTTGATCACACACTTGTGTAGATGGTACACACCAGTTTTGGAGTTAATTGATTCATTTCTGGAGGAGGAGATCATTAAAATACAACACGTGGAAAACGCCAAAAATGACTGTAAATTTCAAAATGGCCGACTTCCTGTCGGGTGTGGCCTATCCGTGCAAGAGGCTTTTTTGTGCGTGTGGATGTTATACATGTGTCTACCAAGTTTCGTGCATATCAGTGAGACGTCCTATGGTGGTTATTTGTGTGAATGGGCGTGGCCAATCCATTTAGCCACGCCTATTAACGAAATTCATAACATATGTTCTGGGTTGGACTGTCAATATACCTGTGAAGTTTCACACAGATCTGACCAAGTACAGTGAAGTTATTGCCACTTCCTGTTTCATGGCGAGACGTCAAAATTCAACCTCCCACAACTGGCGTGCCCTTTAGATTCTGCGAGACCTTTTAATAACTTTTGATCAGGAAGTGTTCTAGATGGTAATCGGTAATTTTGAAGCCGTTCTGATGAATTCTGTAGGAGGAGTTCGTTAAAATACGATGCGTGCGCGACACCAAAAATGACCATGACATTCAAAATGGCCGACTTCCTGTTGAATTTAGCCTAGAGGTCCAAGAGACTTTTTTGTTTGTCTGGGGGTGATGGAGATGTGTACCAATTTTTGTGCATATCGGTGAGACGTCCTATGGAAGTAATTCATATGAATGGGCGTGGCCAAGCCATATGGCCACGCCCATTGACGAAATTCATATCACATATTCAGGGCTGGACTGTTGACACACATATGAAGTTTCAGGTGGATATCATCAAAAACACCAAAGTTAAGGCCATTTTTATGCATTTTGGCGAAGGGTCGACTTCGCCGCCCTCCGGATGGAACGCCGTTTGACGACAGTCAAAATTCTTCATCATGGAGCATTACCAACATGTTAAGGCCTTTCTGACCAAATTTGAGTTGAATATGGTAAATGTGGTCAGAGCAGCACCTCAAAGTGTAAAACATGGTATTTCCTGTTGCCAGCAGGGGGCGCTATGACAATTACTGAATTTTTTGATGTAGATGTGTTCAGGGCGGGACTATTATCCATCATGTGAAGTTTGGTGCAGATAGGATCATCTACACCAAAGTTGTAGTAGTTGTAGTATAATTTCGTGTTTTTTGGTGAGATATCCAAATTGACCCTTCCGCAGCGACCGCGCCCTTCGACGTGACGAAGATCTTTTAATAATAAATTGATCCCACTGTAGTCGAGCACGCACAGGTAAATTTTTAAGTCAATCCGATAAAATCTGTAGGACGAGTTCGCTCAAGTACAACGTGTGGAAATGGCCAAAAATGACCTTATTTTGAAAAAACAATTCAAAATGGCCGACTTCCTGTTTGGTTTAGGGTGTCGCTCCAAGAGGCTTTTTTGTGCGTCCCGGGATGATACATATGTGTACCAAATTTCATACGCCTAGGGCAAAGTTAAAGCAGGGGGCTTCGATTTTGAAAACTGTTAGGGGGCGCCATTGAGCCATTTTGCCACGCCCCTTTGTAACGACCACAAAATATCGAAATTTTCACCAGACGTGACGAGTGTGCAAATTTTCCTGACTTTTTGGGCATGTTCAGGCCCTCAAAAATGCGATCAAAGGTTTAAAAGAAAAATAATAAGAATAATTTTTATGATTTCAATAGGGCTCTCGCACGGTTCGTGCTCGGGCCCTAATTAAAGCTGCAAGCAGCGTTGAACGGGCCCTCGCACCCCACGCAACTCGGAGCGCGGCCACCGTGTCGCCAAAGGTCGACCAGCAGACGAGGCGCTGAATGTTCGCCTCCTTCGGACAGTGTAGGAACCAATGCGTTGCGACTTCCCGTCTCCACTGGGTGGCGCTATGACTCTGACTCCTGAGCGTCATGTGGGTGTGTTCATGCCAGGACTATTATACATGTGAAGTTTGGAGCAGATTCGACCATTAGATCCCATGTTATAGCAATATCGTGTTTCATGGTGAGACATCAAGTGTCGACGCCATGTCACAGCCACACCGTTCCATGCTGAGCAATTCTCTTAATATGTTTTGATCACACACTTGTGTAGATGGTACACACCAGTTTTGGAGTTAATTGATTCATTTCTGGAGGAGGAGATCATTAAAATACAACACGTGGAAAACGCCAAAAATGACTGTAAATTTCAAAATGGCCGACTTCCTGTTGGGTGTGGCCTATATGTGCAAGAGGCTTTTTTGTGCGTCTGGACACGATACATGTGCATACTGATTTTCGTGCACGTCGGTGAAAGTTGTTATGGGGGACGCTGCACTTTAAGGGGCGTGGCCAAGCCATACGGCCACGCTTATTGATGAAACTCATACTATACATTCAGGTCTGGACTGTTAACAAACATGTGACGTTTGGTGAAGAATGGACAATGTATGCCAAAGTTATACTAATTTCGTGTTTTATGGCGAGACATCAAACTTCGCCGCCACCTGACGGCCAAACCGTTTAACTGTGGAAAAATCTTTTAATAACTTTTGATCACAACCTTGTCTAGATCACACACAGTGATTTTGAAGTCATTCTGATTAATCCTGTAGGAGGAGTTCGTTAAAATACAACATGTGGAAAACGCCAAAAATAGCATCAAAATTCAAAATGGCCGACTTCCTGTTGGGTATGGCCAGTGGGTCCAAGAGACTTTTTTGTGCGTCTCGGTGTGATACATGCGTGTACCAATTTTCGTGCATGTCGGTGACACGTGCGGCAGGGGCTGATGTTTAAAGGGCGTGGTCAAGTCATTTGGCCACGCCCATCAACGAAACTCATATCACATGTTCAAGCCTGGACTGTTAACACACATGTGAAGTTTCAGGCAGATATGACCAAGGACACAGAAGTTATTGTCATTAAAGCCATTTTCAACGCGTTTTGGCGAATTTTCGACTTCGCCGCCCTCTGGGCGGAACACCGTTTGACGCCTAGTCACAATCTTCATAATGTAGCATTACCAACGTCTTGAGGTCTGTCTGACCAAATTTGAGTTGCATATGGTGAACGTGGTCAGAGCTGCACGTCAAAGTCTAAAAACATCGCTTTTCCTGTCGCCAGCAGGGGGCGCTAGGGTAATTACAAAATTTCTGCATGTAGACGTGTTCAGGGCGGGAATATTATGAATCATGTGAAGTTTGGTGCAGATCGGACGATTGATGCGAAAGTTATAGCAATTTCGTTTTTCATGGCGAGACAAACTTCAAACTTCAAACTTCGCCGCCAAAAAGCCGACTCCGTGTTCGACGGGTAGCGGATCTTTGAATAACTTTTGATCACAAACTTATCTAGTTGGTACACGGCGATTTTGAAGCCGTTTTGATTAATCGTGTAGGAGGAGTTCGTCAAAATATGACACGTGGTAAAACGCCAAAAATGGCCGCTAAATTCAAAATAGCCAACTTCCTGTTGGGCTTGGCCTATGGCTCCAAGAGACTTTTTTGTGCGGCTCGGCATGATCTACATGTGTACCGATTTTTGTGCAGATCCGTGAAAATTGATGAGGAGGGCGCTGTTTATAAGGAGATTGCTCTTTAATGGGCGTGGCCTAGCCATTTTGACCCGTCCATTGCCGCGAACCCTAAAATACGTAAATTTACACCGCGACTGATGCGACCGCCAAATTTCAGGAGTTTTTGAGCATGTTAAAACCTCCAAATAAGCGATTTACTTTTGTCGTAATAATAATAATAATAATTCCTTCAATTTCAATAGGGTCCTCGCACGGTACGTGCTCGGGCCCTAATAATTCCTTCAATTTCAATAGGGTCCTCGCACGGTACGTGCTCGGGCCCTAATAAATGATGCATTTTCAGTGGCAATCTTGATTTGAGAAACTGTATATGCATCCATTTTATTGCAGATAAAACAAAGAATGACACATACCAGTGAAATGTTTTGTAAGGTATTAGTGTTCTCCTCCTGGTCATTTTCTGTCCAGCCACCAACAGAGCCGTCAGTCTGAAACAAACAGCATGAAACATTGTTGTACTGCAGGGCTAAATCTGTAATAAAAACTTAGTATGGTTTACTTTAGCCTACTTAATGCAGATGCCAGATGGATGGGATTTGCCCCACAGGACAACATAATGGCTACAAGAAAGTTTAGACAGTTAGAACAAAGTGTTTGAGGAACATTTTTTTCTGTAACAGCTGAATCATTTGGGGGGCACTTGAGGCTGGAGGCTCTATCTTTTGTTTGCGGCAGAGAACACTCATAGAGCCCCAGGAATTTTTTCAGGGGGTCCACGTGATCCTCTAGCAACATGAGAAACACCCAGCCCATTGTAATTCCCAGGGCATCAAGTACGGCTTGGTCGTCAGCGTCCATGTCCGATGCACAAGGAACCCTCCAGTCAACACACTCTCACTCTGACCTCATCACATATCAATGTTTGGTCATGGACTTTCCATGTCCAGATACGACCTGCAAGGAACCCTGGGTGTGTTGGTCACTGGCGTTCTGGGACGCCGTGTCAAGTTCTGCCTGTTGCATTCTCTTTTTTCACAATATGCTTAAGTTTTCACAGGAAATCTACAGTTTGCACACAGTCGAAATTGAAACACCATCCCTGAGTGCCCAAACTGACTGCTAGATTGGTACCTAGATCATCATAGTTTTCAAATAAGTACCAGTTTTCAAATCAGGGCCACTGACCAAGCTGCCTTATCTGATGAGTTTGGAATGAGACCGTGTTGCAGCAAATACAGTAATGTCACTGCTTCATTCACTATAAATTCACCCGAGCAAGAAATGTGTTATGAGAGGGTTACTTCACTTAGCACTTAGTATTACCATGACCTGGATGACTGAGAACCTTCACTGACATGGTGTGATGTTGGCTTCCAGAATTTGAATCCATTCTTCCCTCTACCTGTGAAAAGTTTTCTGTGCCACTGGCTGCAACACAAGCCTAAAATAAGGCAGCGCTGATCAAATATAAACCTGGATTCCAATACTGCATTGCCTTTTCTCACTTAAATGTCTTATTTTAATGCACTGTTGGGCTGTAAAGTGGTAATTTGTGAACAGGAAGTAGGTACCATACTGTCTCCTATATTGTAAAAACTGAGACTAGAGGGACTGAGATCAAACGGTGTTACTAAGAGATCGAGAACTCAAGGTCTATGACTCTGGTCACAGAGCACCAGATTTAAAAGTGTATGTGTCTTTTTTACTGCATGGCCACTTTTATGAAAAGACCATCTTTTGAGTAGCAAAATACTTCTTTCGTAGAGTGATAGCATTCAAAATGGGTGCCTGGACTATAAATATTATCCAGCAAGGTTATTTTGCCCATCGTCTATTCATTTAATTGTCACTGAAATAATAAGATTTTAAGCTTCAGTAGGGCTCTAGCTCTTTATGCACATTTCTAAATACCCTATGACCTCCTTTGGCAGCTATTGGCTATTCTAAATGACTATCTTGCAGCCAACCTGAATAAAATATCTATCTATGACAATGGTGTGTCATAACATGGTGTTGCTACAATGAATCTTACTGTTTCTCTCTGAGTAACTAAGTGACTGTCAATTAAATGCAATTAGCTTTTTATCGGGGGCTGTAATTTCGCAACCACAATAATGAGTGTGTCAGCACAGGCAATTACACAGACACATGGTGTGCTGCGGCAAACACTGTCACGAGCAAGCTTTAAATAGCACTACTAAACAACTAACTACGACAAGACAAATGCACTGAAAGCACCTGTGGGAACGAAGAGTTTGGTCAAAGAGTGGGTCAGAATCATACAGCAGAGGGAAATAACCCACACTTCGTTCAAGATAAAACCAGTGTTGTCAGCTTATGTTGCAGTGTTGGGTCTTCTAGGGACCAGACTGCTGGAGGAAGTGGATTAGACTGTACCCTGGCACAATGAGGTCTCTGTGGATTGATGTGGGCCACAGTGAAACATCAATACTACATAGTCGCTGACCTGCCACAAAGATGAGCTGCTCTATGTCACAGACTGATGCTAGGAAGCTGAGACTGAACGAGAGGGTGAAAAAATGATATGTGCAGTGGCACACACACACACACACACACACACACACACACACACACACACACACACACACACACACACAGACAGACGTTCAATGATCTATGTGGATCCTCTGAATAGATATAAAGTCATGCAGTGCAAAATAAGAGCAAGGCTGGAAGAGAATGAGAACAGAACAAAGTCGCTGTGCTCAAGATTATACGTCATTCCCCACTCAGTTTCTCATAATGCCCATGTGCAGGATTGTGTGTTTGATCATATGAACACCCACTGCCAATTACAGCGGCATGCAAAAGTTTGGGAAAAATGGTCAAAATTTTATTTACTGTGAATAGTTAAGTGAGTAGAAGATGAACTGATCTCCAAAAGGAATGAAGTTGAAACATGAAACATGCTTTTCAACATTTTAATCAAGATCAGTGTATAATTTTTGTTTTGTACAATTTCAGAGTGAAAAAAGGAAAGGAGCACCATGCAAACGTTTCGGCACCCCCAAGACTTTTGCGGTCCCGGACAGCTTTTACCAGGGTACCTGTTTCCCCTGTTGATAATGTAATTAAGAAATGTTGTTAACAGGAGCTGTGGAGGACGAATTGAGGTCTGGAAGACCAAGAAAACTTTCAGAGAGCTGCTTATAGGATTGATAGAAAGGCAAAACCCGCTTTTGACTGCAAAAGACTTGCAGGAAGATTTAGCAGAGTCTGGGGTAGTGCACTGTTTGACTGTGCAGCAACACCTGTACAAATATAAACTTCATGGAATAGTCATCAGAAGAAAACTTGTCTTGTGTCCCATGTTATCTTCAAATTCATGCCTTTTGGAAATACTTCATCTTCTACTTACTTAACTACTCACTGTAAACAAAATTTCGACCAGGGGTGCCCAAACTTTTGCATGCAACAGCATGTATTAGGAATAGTGGGAGAAAATCAAAAAGATTAATACACTAAACAAAATTTTAAAGCAACACTTATGTGTTTGCTCCCATGTTTTATAGGTTTAGTGATAGACCTAAGTCATTTTTATGCACTCAACAGATATATGTCTCTAAACTTTTTGTTGCAAATTTCTTAAATCCCTGTTAGTGTCACTTCTCATTTTCCAAGATAATCCATCCACCAGACAGGTGTGGCATATCAAGATGATGATTAAACAGCATCATAACTATACAGGTGTGCCTTCAGATGGTCACACTAAAAGGCCCCTCTGCAGTTTGATCAAACAACGCAGTGCTACGGCTGTCAGCTGTCACTGCCCACAAACTGAATGTTCATTTCACTACCATAAGATGTCAATGTTGTTTCAGTAACTTTGGCAGTCCATCCAACTGGCCAACCAACAGCAAACCATGTGTAGCCAGACTGGCCAGACTGAATCTCGGTTTGCTCTGTAAACACTGTTTAACTGCTATGTTTAGTTGTGATTGTGTACTCCTTACTCCTTACATGGATGGATGGATGGACTGATTGATTGATTGATACTTCATTGATCCTAAAGGAAATCTATGTGTTTTTCTTGGATTAAGTTCAAATTAAAAAGTGGAATAAGGCAAGAGCCACACCATACTATAATGGATGCCACATTTTCAGGTATAGTAGATGAAGAATTTACCGTAGCAGGGACTGTGTGTCCTACATCATGTATCACAGTGGATGAGTGGTTGCAGTGGCCCAGTGGCTGCATAACTCCTAGGCCTCCATGCCAGGCCTGGTGTGCCTCCCTTTCGCGGTGCAACACGAGCCTGTCGTACAACTCCAGGTCCTGGGGAGCCACCAGACTCCTCACCTCAGACAACATGGACAACTGGATGAAAGGAGAGCAAAAAACTGAGATAAGAACATGCATGAGGGAAGGAGCAGACAGTTTCTGAGTTCAGGCGAGGCTATGTTAAATTTACTAGGATTAATATGTGATTACAGCAACTTTCAGATTATTCAAATCCTACACATTGTGCCTTAGGTTGAATAAGCCTACACAATATAATTAGCAAAGAGCAGTGTAAGTCCTGGGTCTTAAATGTAAGTAAACCAACTGAAAAAATTGTTCTGTATATTCAGACATATCTGATAAAAAGCAAAGCTGAGGTTCTGGTTTGATAGTCTGTCACGACTCTTTAAAAAACCACATGGTTTGCTGGCTTTGCAGCCCAGTTGCCAGAAAAGTTTGTTGGCATTGTCCATCTCTGCAAACCACAAATGCATTAAATTCGCATGCTTTATACATATTACATAAGCATTTTTGAAGTGACGTAGTGTATAAGCTGACTTAGTCATTGGAAGGTGGAGGGGATGGTGGATGGCCTAACATCTAGGAGAGATGCCTGCCATGCTGCAGACCACTGTTAACTAACTAAATATTAACCACAGCATTGTTGAAAAAAAAAGTTTCAACATATACACTACATAATAACATAAAAATATAACATATCCATGGTTTGCAGAAATGTAAAATGTGAATATTTATTCTAGCAACTAGGTTTCTCTTTGAAAATTAGCATGTGATGTAGATGCAATAACTGGAGCACTCTCATTCTGATTTACCCCTCTCATTGGTGGAAGAAAGTGTCAAAATATGAAAACATTACAGCTGATTCACTTTGCAAAAAATTACAAAAAAAAACAAACATAACAATACAACACGTGCAGCCAAGAGCACTTGTAAATGTCTCATCTACTTGGATATTAATTTTGACATTAGTCTTGTGATATATCAGATTAATTCTTTTTTTATTCAGATTAATGTTTTAAGAAGGTTAATGACCGCTCACAGCTGCTAGTCTCAGTGATGTGCCTGGCAACCACAACTTTATGGTTTACAACGCATAGTTAATGGTTCTACAATAGTCTTTCTGCTTTAATGGACACAAGGATATTAAATGTATAAAACCATGAATGAATACATATATCCATAGCTGGAGGGCTATAATCAAGAGCCTTGATGAAATGTTGCAACAAAAGAAGTAAAAGCATCACATATGAGTTATAAGCACTACTATTTGCTTGTACATCGTGGCTTACACTGTTTGCTACCATAGACTGGAAGAATTCCTGCAATATCTGGCAACTGATGCAGGGATCAAAGGCTGAGTGCATTCTGACTAAGGCAGATTGTTGTTTTCTGTCCATCATCTTCAGCTCCATCTTACTTTTATCTTGGATGAAGAAAGGGTCTAAAAGATTTTGAGTTTGTGAAATAATGGTGAGAAGCTTCATAGTCAATAGATGGCTTTATCACTGGCTGATCAGATTCGGTTGTCGGGGTCAAAATTCATCTACATTCAGCATTCTACACACAAAGTTGGGCATTCCTGCTTCCTGCTTTGAATCTGTGGCAAAATTCTCACTTTTGAAGGAGCCATCAACAGAAATTAGTCATTTATCTGCAAATAAAACTGTAAAACTGCATCAATGATAAAGAGTTCTTACAGTCTTCCATCAAAGACTGTAGTTGAACATGTTAATATGCAGTTGGATTGTGGTCCAAATGTTCTTAAAGGGACGGTTCACCCCCAAATCAAAATTTTATATTTTTCCTTTGACCTGTGGTGCTATTTATCAGTCTAGACTGTTTTGATGTGAGTTGTTAAGTGTTGGAGATATCGGCCATAGAGATGTCTGCCTTTTCTCCAATAAAATGGAACTACATAGCACTCAGCTTGTGGTGCTCAAAGTGACAAAATATACATTTGAAAAACTCAACAGTAATGTCTCTTTCCAGACAGATGACCTGGTTACTCAAGATAATCCAAAGACCTTGCTGTGAACAGTTTCATACAGGATCTACTTTCTCTCTACCGAACTACACCCGCCAACTGTATCACTGCGCAGAAGAGGAAGTGCATCTACTCATGGACAAGAGGCTGGTGCTCATGACAGTGTGAGATGTAAACATCATGCTGGGTTCACAATACATGACACTTTTGTCCGTTCAGATAGTCAATATGTCAGATTAACCGATTGTGGAGTCACAAAATCTTGCCGTGACTTGGCCGACAGACCACTGGTGCCGTTTTTTTTTTATTTTATTCCTTTGTATCCTTCTCCATTATGAAGAAACAACATTCTTTGCTAGCGCGATACTAATGGCAGTACTCACCAGGTTACTAAAGTGCCTCTGCTGCTTCACAGGATCATTTTTCCCTTTAACTCTGTGTGGTAAAAACCCTAGAGGAAATATTAAAAAGGCTGGGGTGTTGTTACCATACAGTCGTCCACAGAAGCAGATTGTTCTGTGTTCCTATTGGTTTAAGGTACAGCTGTGACGAGAGAAGAAAATCAAACATGCTAGACTTTCTGTCATTCATGAGGCATCCCAGATGTGGCATCGCTTGTTGTCTATTATTACACATTTGCTCACGATCCCAGCTGACACCGCATGATGCTGCATTGGGCTATAATCGGGCTGATATGAACCTGGCATTAAGGGAATCCTACTTGGCTGAGCTGTGACATTAGCTGGCTGCTAGGTGAGCTTGTGCAGTAGATGCATGCTTCCTTCTGCACAGTGATACAGTTGGTGGGTGTAGTTTGGTAAAAAGAAAATAGTTCCTATGTGAAACTGCTCTCAAGGTCCGAGGATTATCTTAAGTAATCAAGTCATAATGTCTGGAAAGAGAAATTGTTGTTGAGTTTTTCAAATGTATTTTTTGGGGGCCCTTTAAACACCACAAGCCAAGTGCCATCTAGTTCCATTATTTTGGAGAGAAGGCAGATATCTCTACAGCCGATATCCCCAACACTCTGCAATTTACACCAAAACAATCTGGATTAATAGATAGCACTACAGGTAAGAGGAAAAACAGGTATTTTTGGATTTTGGGCAGAATTGTCCCTTTAATGGCAGACATGTATGTTAGCTAGGGCTGAAAGTGTTCATGGGAGGAATCTTTAAGCTCTGGCACCATTTTTTTTATGTTTATATGTAGCTTTCAGGTGCTTTGTTTTTCAAGGTGATTTGTTTTTGTTAGATTTTATGATTTGGCTAAACAGTACATTCACACATTCTGATACATTCAACCTTTATCTTTCCACAGTGTACTTTCTTAACAGTATTTCACAAGCTGAAATCATGTAGCTAGCTCCCTTTCAGACCCCACAGAGAGCAGCTGTAGGGACGCCCTGCAGGCTGCTGTACCTTTGCATGAGTGTTGAAGAGCTCAAACAGAGCCATGGCCAGCGGCTCCACTCCTATGTGTCCCTCCTGGTACTCCTGCAGGTAGTAGGCCATGGTCTGCCTCTCTGGCTCCGTTAGCAGCATGTAGGCCTGCTGCTCCAAGGACACCTGAGCACCTGGTGGGCCCACACCTCTGTATGCTGCTGGCTAGATGGACAGATCGCACAAGGGCAGATGAATGGCAAAATGAAAAGAGAAAAAATGAGGGTCACACACAGATAGAATAAGAAGAGTTATTAAACTATACAAGCCCAGCAGCATGCAGATAGACTGTCTTCAGATGTGTGTAGACCTTCCATCCCCCTTCCTCTCATCCTGTGCACAGTGGCTGTGACTGAGCTCAAGGAGGAAGCACCACTTCAAAGCTGCAGGGCGAGTCAGTCAGAACTTGTTTGCCTTTAGGACTCCATCTTTGTTATCTTTCTAAGCAGCTCGACTTGGAAACTGCTCCTCTCACTGTTTGGAGATTGACTGAGTTTGAGTGAGGTCCTGTGGCTTTACGCTGACTTTCAAAACCTTTGAATAGAATAAATAGAATAAGTAGGACCCTGCAAGGGGAAAGGCTGTTGGGAAAGATTTTCCCTCCCACAAAGTTTTAACTGGGAATAGGTCACAACAATTAAAAGTTTGTTAAATGGTGGAAATGGAATGTTTAAAAGCCTCTGCATGCTGTGCTTTAGTGTTAAAATGTATGTGGCTTTGTGAAGGTAACGCTCAAGTAAAACACATCATAATAAATGAGGCTACAAAAGGCCATTAATGAGAAAGCTATTATCTGTACTTAAGGTTAGAATATATGCATAACTAAAGGCCGGCAGCCCGAGAGGGAGAAAGGACAGAATCAGAAAGAGATAAAGACAATTGGTGGATGAACAGAAACTGTAATTTGTTGGATCCAAAGGTCAATACCAGAGTTTGTAGATTGAATTTGACCTTGAGCCACCCTCTGTCAAGTTATAAGATTGAGGTGATGTGTATTGTCATGATAAAGGAGAAAATGGATCACTTCAAAGCTCAGGGTAAGAGGGAATAAACACTTTGATGTCTCTGACAGCGACCCACTCTGAGCTATGATTATATCTGATGTGAGGGGGCAGCAGCTGGGGACAAAATTGAATAAAGTCAGGTTGATGGAGTGAAATGTGATTCCTTAAGACAGAGAGGAGACAGTCTATCCAAATGCTTTGTTTGAAGGCCATTTTGTCACCCTTTATTATAAAAACACATGGGTGTTAAAAGCATGTACTTTACTTTACTAAGCATGACTTTAAAAAGTGAAAAACATTAACATGGACTACAAGAGAATAACCTGGGAAATTAGGCAATGTGGGGACCATATGTTTCCAACCTATCTTCATTCATGTTTGATGTAATATCTCTTTATTGACCTTTATATGAGTAATCTAATCAACTGTATCCAGTCAGATCAACTGACATTACAGTGGAAAGCTTCCCAGCTATGGGCAATCTTTCTGAGGTTTTAATGTTTTGCAAAAAAAAGTAGCTTAACAAGAAGAAAAAAAGAATGATCGGCATCCATCAGACATGATTTGTGCTAGAGGTGTGCAGAGACATCATTATAAGTATTTGTGAAACCAACAAAATGATCTGTCTCTGTGTCTGTATTCAGATTGACATCCATAAATGGGCGCGGTTAATACTGAAAGTCACACTATCTATCTATCTATTTATTAATTAATTAAGTAACGAATTGATCGATCAATTAATTTTTGACTAATCTAAGTTTTATGAACTCTGACACCCCACCACCCCTTTGCCTTGGGGACATTGATAGATTTGAAATTGAAAAACATATTTTATAAATCAGCGTGGGTTTTCTCCAGGTACTCTCTCCAAGTTTCCCTAACTGAGTGCTAATTTTATTTTCTGGTGGCCCCCCACTGTGTTGCTGTGGTACATGGTGGCCACCCTCCTATCTCCCCACAGGTAGCCACAGTAAGTAAGCAGCTTCATTTTGAGCCACAAAACCCCCTTTAGCACTGTTAATTATGTTAACACCACTAGCTGTGCTGACACTGCTTCTGGCCCTAACAGAGCTAACAATAGCTTACAATGATAAAGGGGGTTTCACTGGGGTGAACTGGGAGGAGACCAGGTGAGTGGACCAAATGTTTCCACAGCAACACTATTGGCTAAGGATAGCATTACTAACAGTAATCGCTGAATGAGCGGCATTGTTCCCTAATGTTAGCTCCCAATGGACCATCAATATAGTGCAGTGCAGTAAACTGAGAAGTAGAAAAATTAACCTATAGACCAACCTGCAACCTGTCAAAAACATTCTTAGCAGTTAGGTTTTGGAGAGTTAACCACAAAAATATCACAGGTTTGGCTTGCAGATCAAAAAGTGACAAAGCAGCATTCTGAGTAAGTTACCAATAACTTATGCAATAGTCCACCTTACAACCTGCCTGTACCCAGCCCCCACTTTCTCCCTCTCTCAGACAGACACATCTAAGACAGCACTCCAGCACTCACTCTTGTCTCTGTCCTTGTCTAAGGCCTCAGTTCTGAAAGTCTTACCACTGTGGTGCATAAAGTTGGCTCTTAACAAGTTGGTGGGTAAGACTGCTCATACCTGAACAGTCAGCTCTCAGCCCGCTACCTGCTGTGTGGGGGCAACTATCGAATAGCAATCACTTTCAATAATGTGTAATTTATTGAAATGACTAGCCAGTGAAATCTAAGTCCCATGTTGAAGACATAACGGGCAGTTTTATCTTGTGGTAATCCACAATGATATGAATCATTTTAAAGAAAAATAATGGCTGACACACAGATATGTCAATATTTTTTTTGGTTTTTCCCAGACAAAAATGAACAACTTCAGGTAGAATTCATATCTCTTTTCACTGCATTATTTGTGCTTGCCTGAATTTGGATTCAAGTACACTCCCGATTCGTGCATATTCATTGTGTGGCATTTTAAGAGGTCTCAGAGTGCTTCATACTTCAAACTTTATGTCAGGCAATAGCTAAGAGGAAGACCTTGCAGATGTTCCTACTGCCATGATAAACATGGCTTATCAATGTTCTTGACAAGGGTCCTCCTGGGTGGCATGATTATGTATCAGTCTGTATGACATACCGTAAAAAGCTGTATAAATCTTCAGAGTTAGGATTGACCTGAAGTAAAAGTCTTCCACATTAAATTGGTGTTGCAGAATCCCATCAGAGCAAAAACACAGGTAAGTATATGGTTTATATTCTTTTTTTGTTTTACCCTGTGTGATGCTTCAAGAAATTACAAGAATTGAGAAGACAATGAGAAAATGAGAGGAGAAAAATGTACTGAAATAGAATATTTGACACAATTGTGAATTAATAAGACTGTTTAGTAGTTTGTTTTGTCACTAATTTAGTGGGGCTTCATAAAAAGATAAGTTACTTTTACTCAACGCACATGGTACACTAAGGCAGGTAACAGTAAGGCAGTTTGATTATTCAGCAGTATTTGGTAAGTTAACTATATCTGTTTAACAGAACAGATGTGTACATTAACTAGCTGTTGATGATCAGTTATTCTAGCGGTTTAATGTATGAACCCTCATGTGTTGTAATGCAAATGGAAAATTGTGAAGATTATTGTGAACAATGGGCAAATCTGGTTTAAATGAGGAAAAAAAGAAGTGAACTTTGTTTCAATACATCACTAACACAACAGCTAACTAACACACAACTAACATTTCCTGTCTCTGCTTTTCCTGAGTAAAAACAGACACATCATGTGTACACAGGTAACTCATGGTTGAGGTTTGTAATAGTAACATGAGTGCAGTTGATGTCAGACTGCAGTAGAAGAAACAGTTTTCTTCCAGCTCTGGCATTTCTAAACCAATTGCACAATATGGACGTAATTATGGCCCAGCATGAGGCATATAAACTAATTACAGGTGCTGCTGTTTTTCATCGGAGGACAGTCTTGCAGATTTAGAGGATGCACAAAACATTCTGAAGGGATATCGCTTGAGATCCAGAGTCAGGTATTTCCTGTCATTGTTCTGATAATCTGAGCCCCATCTGGAGGAGGTGAAAGAGGCATTTTATCATGTTTATTATCAGTAGACGATTTGTTAATTTTTAACAGGGGGCTGGAACCCCCATCATCACCACCTGTCATCGGACTTGTGTTATGATTCAGTTATTCAGTGCCATATTGAATATTTTTATTTTCTGTGATCTCAGTTTGGTTTGAGTGGGTATGTTTGCTGAAAAGATGTTTAGTGCTTTGTCAAGTAGTGGCACTTCACATCACTGCTAATAATAATCGCTACCATCTTGGAACAAATGATGTGACGTACTGGTTTTTGGACTGGCCGTGGGAAGAATGAACATGTAAGAGTCTGTCCATTCTTGATTAAAAGCTCTGTTTTCATTTTCTTCTTCTCTCTCTTTCAAACACGCCACACCAGAGAGTTGAGGAAGATGTCAATCAAGCACATCCTGTGATCTCTCAATAGTTCTGCTCAATAGTCCTGAGACAAAGTCTGATCAACAAAACATCTGTGTAGAAGTACCATATGTGTTTATGGGGAAATGATGGGAATTTGGAGTTGATAGGGTAGATACATAAACAATGTACAAAGGGCAGGTGGCAGGGGCTCGATGGTCAATAGAGTGCTGCAGGGATGACTTTTTTTGTTGTAGGCCAACCTTTAAGTTAGCGTCGCCCTGGTTCCCTCATCAAAAAGCCTATGGGATTTTTCCTATGGATTCTGGAATATTGCAGAAAATAAACTCTGTGGCAAACAAGCGTTTATGATGCTTACATGTTTTGTTCAGCAAGATAATCTTCACAAATTACACAACTTTTATGATTTTTGAAGTGTAAATGCAATCACCAGAAGGAAAAAGCTAATGTTAGGATATAAACAGTGTCGGGAACGTTACTTTTAAAAGACATTCCACTGCATACTTCTTAATACATGTATTAAAATCTAATTTGTAACATTTTCAATTAGATTACTCAAACTAAGTAATGTATTCTTAACACTTTGGATTACTTTTGGAATACTTCGAAATGCTCTTGCATTTGTTAATTTGAAATGTGTGCCTCATGATATTTACTGTAAATAATATACAGTATAGCCAACAGTGAGCAGTATGTTTTTAGAGATGATCATTAATCAGAAACTTTCAGCTCCACGGTGATCTCCCTTGAGCCAGCTGCCACTTTTTTAGGTTTTTTGTCATCAAATAAGAAGATATTGTGCAGATAACTCTACATTTCAACAATTAATCAGCTGCTCCTCGTCCACTGCAGCACTTCCAAAGCAAGCAACAGGAATAAATTGAAACAGGGTATCTGACAAAAGTTTAGCTCTAAACGGCAGCACCATGTCATGTGTGGCAAGCTAGGATATTAAGTCAGTTAGTTACTTATATTCTGTTACTCCCAAGCCCTAGCTATGAACAAATTCAGCCACGGTCACATGACTTCACATTAAGCCACTTGTTAGCAACTGCCTTTTTTAGCAAAAGCTTCAAAATTTACAGGTGGGGTATTTACTAGGGATGCACAATATACTTTATATCAGGCTGATAAATTATCCACTTATTATTATTCATTATTCTAATAGTTAAAATTATAGCCGATAAATAGCACTGATAATACAAAGCCAGGCTGCATCCATTGACTTGACAAGGGAAGCATCTACACACCTGATACAATGGGTGGTGTTACATGTAAACACAAAAAACACAGAGAAGAACAACAACAACTGCAGCATGCTGTCTAGAGGGCAAAACATGTCGCAGAGTGGACATCTTTTAGAGTTCCAGAGTAAGACAATAGGAGTGCGCTTAGGGTCTAATGTCCAACCGCCTGACACCCCACCTGATCAACAAACTCCCTGCAGCTGTTAAACAGGTTAGACACAGTGCTGAAAAGTGTTAGCACAAGCTAATTAACAACAGTGGCCTCCATCTCACACCAAGCTTTTAAAAGGCTTGACTGTTTTTAAACTTATTAACAACTACTAGTCATGTGACGCTACAGTCAGCGATTATTTGTATCGTTACCTGGCAACCCAGTCTGGAGCATGCCTCTTTCTCTCTAGCTGTGTGTGTGTGTGAGACACAGCCACTAGTTTGTCTGAGTTGAGTGTTAATGTGTGAGGTCAATCAATAGTGCATCAGTATTCTACTTGGTAGTTGTAGGCTTGTCTATCATGGGATGGTGAGACTCTGCCCGGGTGTGTTTATAAAAATACTGTATCAGTTATTGGCCATGAGAAGCAGGTAATGATCAGTTATCGGCATCAATAAAAAAATCCATATTGGTGAATCCCTAGTATTTACTGAGGTATTTTAAATCATAGAAGCCAGTACTGAGGTATTCTGTTTCCACTCAATACTAATGATAATGGCTAACAGCTACCAACATTTTAACATCACAATTTACGATAAATGTAGAATTAAACAACAGGTTTTGAGGTACACGTTTTAATGTTTTAATTATTAAGGTGCTAGAGTGCAATAAAGCAAAAAAATTGAGCTTGTTTATCTCTTGTTCAGATGTCCTCTACGTTATGGTGCGTCAGCAGTCATGTTCTAACCAATCACATCACCAGAGCAGGGGCCCTAATTAATATACAGCACACTGCCTTCACTAACAAGCTGCTTTTTGATAACCACCCCCATTCAAGCCACCATGATACAAGCACCGAATACTACATGTCTTGTCCCTCAGAACCATTGAGCTTTCAGAGCAGCATCCTTCATACACTGCCCTTAATTCATTAATGGATACCCAGCGGCTGTTGAAATGCTTAATGGACATGCATTAAATCAACATGGCCACCCATCCAATCTTAAACTACAAAGCTCATTAGCCCCCGACTGCCTGGGGCACAGAAACAGGACCTCTTTCTGAAGAATAGCTGCTTAATTATAGCAGAGCCTTTGATGCAGGCTGTATTGGTTTTCTGCACATATTATCATGTAGCTCAGTTGTTTACAGTGTCAATGGAGATAATCTAATAAAAGGGACAATGGGCGGGAGGTGGGTAAATGAGCAACACAGGATATGATCATCTCGATTTTGTCACAACTGTTGCATCAGTGTTTTATATTCACTGATGTGGTGTCAAAACTACGACTTCAGTGTATCCACTTTTTTCTATGATATATTGTAGCTGCAGCTGTAGGTCATGGGTTTTGAACAATACAACTTCAGAAGTCAACTAGCTGAGGCAGTGTGCAATTCATAAATGAAATTTCAAAAACCTAAGTGATGAGTACATTGACTCTGCTTTCAGGAAGGGGTTGAATAACAGAAAAAGAAAAAGGACTTCCTGTTTTCTGAGTAACCTATTGTCCTGTTTTTATGGTCAGCCCAAAATCCACAAATCCACTACTGACTGGATCGATTGATGGATGGATGGATGGATGGATTGTTTGACTGATTGATAGATTTTAGATGCCATTTCTTAAAAAATCAATTAGGCAGCTGCAGCTTATCCAGAATGCTGCTGCCAGAGTCCTGACCAACACCAGGAAAATGGACCATATCACACCTGTCCTTAAATCACTGCACTGGCTCTCTGTGTGTAAAAGGATAGATTTCAAAATCCTGTTACTGGTCTACAAGTCACTGAATGGTCTTGGGCCTAAATACATCTCAGAGCTGCTTGTTGGGTATGAAGCATCCAGACCTCTCAGGTCATCAGGGACAGGTTTACTCAGTGTTCCCAGGGTCAGAACCAAGCAGGGTGAAGCAGCATTTAGCTTCTATGCTCCTCACCTGTAGAACAAACTCCCTGAACACCTGAGGTGTGCACAAACTGTCAGCTCATTTAAATCAGGGCTGAAAACATTATTGTTTACTGCAGCTTTCCCGTAAAACTTCTTTTAAGCACTGTAACTTTTAGTTATTTTATCTGCTTGTTTTATTGTTTTTAAATTAGACTTTTACTGTTTCTTTTCTATTTTAATTCCAATTCTAATTCCAATTTTTAATGAAATGTTTAAATTTTAATGTTTTGATTTGTAATGTATTTCTCTGCTTCTGTAAAGCACTCTGAATTGCCTTGTGTACAAATGGTGCTCTACAAATAAACTTGCCTTGCCTTGCCTTTGGTGATTTTCAAAAAATGTACTTAAAGTCTAATTTGGGCAAAACAATTGAATTCCAATATCCAAACAACCATCCCGTTTCTAGTGTCATCTCGATTCTCCTATTGAGCCTTGTTTTGCGCTGATATGTAGGCATGTGTAAGGTTTAACATTATATTGTTGACTGGCAATTATGTGACAAAGCATCTCAGGCATGGTTGCGGAAAAAGTTATTTGGAAAATGCAGAAAGATGATGTATCAAGTAGTGTAACAAAGTACTTCCTACAGGGAGTAAATAAATAGAGAAATGCATTTCTTTCTAAAAAAGTAACAACTAATGTTTTATACATTTGTTTTTTTTTTTTTTGAGGAATGACCCCAACACTGTCCATATATGACAAATAATGAGGCTCTGCACACCTCAGGACAAAGTATGGCTTTCATTTAAGATAAACTATGCAGGATTTTCCTAAAAATAACATGTAGACTCTAGAAATAATCCCTCTTGATCATTACTTATGACCCACTAGAAGTGTTTTTTTTCTACAGAGACCATGCCTTCTGCCTGTATTTTAATATCTTCTTATGTTACTGTTTGGGACATTTATGGGTCTCTAACCTTACAGAACTCAGGTAAGGTTAGAGGTACCAGAGTGTAATCAGCAGACATCCAAAGCACACAGAGCTGAAAAAAAAATGCAAATGCACAGTAGCATGCAAAGGTTTGGGCACCCCTGATCAAAATTTCATTTACTGTGAGTAGTTGAGTAAGTAGAAGATGTACTGATATCCAAATGGCTTCTAGCTCTGTGAGATTCTTGGTCTGTCTTGCACACATTGCTCTTCTGAAGTCTATCCACAGATTATTAATTATGTTTAGGTCGGGGGACTGTGAGGGCCATGGCAAACTGATCAGCTTGCGCTTCTTGAGGTAGTCCATTGTGGATTTCAAGATGTGTTTAGCATCATTGTCCTGTTGTAGAAGCCATCCTCTCTTCATCTTTAACTTTTTTTTACAGATGCTGTGATGTTTGCCTCCAGAATCTGCTAGAGTATAACTGAATCCATTCTTCCCTCTATCTGTGAAATGATCTATTCAACTCCTGTGTTTAACAGTTCGACAGGTGTTCTTTCCATGAAATTTGCAGTTTTTTTAACCTTTGCTCATTGTGTCCACAGGACTTGTTTCCTAAAAGCATCAGGCTTGTTTAGATGTTCCTCTGCAAACTTCTGACAATGAATTTTGTGGTGAGGACACAGGAAAGTTTTTCTTCCATGAACGTGATATTTGTGCAGGTGTCATTACACAGTAGAACAGTACACCACCTCTCCAGAATCTGATAAATCTTCCTGCGGGTCTTTTGCAGTCAGATGGGGGTTTTGATTTACCTTTTTATCAATGCTATGAGCAGCTCTCTCAGAAAGTTTTCTTGGTCTTCCAGACCTCAACTTGACCTCCACTTAACTGCCTTTTCTTAATTACATTATGAACGGAGTAAACAGCTACCTGAAAACACTTAACTATCTTCTTATAGCCTCCTGCTTTGTGGGCATCAATTATTTTAGTTTCCAGAGTGCTAGGCAGCTGTTTAGAGGAGCCCATGGCTGCTGATTGTCGGGACAAGGCTTCAGGAGTCAGAATATTTATAAAGCTTTGAAATTTGCATCACCTGACCTTTCCTAACAATAATTTTGAACAAGCCATAGTCCTTGCAAACTAATTGTGGTCTGTGACCCTGGTAAAAGTTGTCTCAGGGGTTGATGTCTTGGGGCGCCCAAACTGGTGCTCAAAACAATGCTCAAATCTTGCTTAAAATGTTGAGCAACATGTTTCATCTTTAACCTCATGCATTTTGAAGATCAGTTTGACCAGGGGTGCCCAAACTTTTGCATGCCACTGTAGTGAGACAAAACGCCAAACAAAAGGAATCTGGGGTAGGCTTTCACTTTCCCCTGCAATCCTGCATAGTATACCTTTGAGGCTGTCATGATGTCATAAATTCCTGAATAGAGAACTGACCCCCTGCTGTGATGCTCCAGAGAAGCAGAGCTGTTCATAGGAAGAGCAGATAGGATCAGCAAACAGAAAAAGTGTGTGTATGCGTGTGTGTGTGTGCATGTGTGTGTGCTGTAGAAGCACGTTTCAAAGGTGAATTTTCAGTCTTCTCAACCAAGAAGAGGAGAAAAGATTTCATCTCTAGATCAGAGGAATCTTGTTAGGTCTGTCAGTGGTGATGTGTGTACTGCACTCCAATCTGTGATTGCACTCAAAAATGTTCTTCTTCAAAAGTATTGATCCTTGAATACTTAAAATACAAAACCCCATCATGATGAGATAATTTCATAAATTTCCAAGGCAGTTTAAGTTGTTGAAAGAAATTTCCTTAAACATGTAAAAAAAAATATGTCTTAAAAGATATTAAAAAAACACAAGATATTAAAAGATATTATTTTTCTCAAAATATTTTAAACTCCACTGAAAAATGGCTGTCAGGGTAGAGCGTTTCCAAAGCTATTAAACCATCTCAAAGGCACATGTGATGAAGCATAGTGGCAGCTTACAGACCATTCTACATAGAAACAATGCTTTGAGAGGTACTGATACACATGCTTCCATTTCATCAAATATATTAATCCACACTATAAGGCACTAGTGCCCCCCAACACCCACCACTTTTACTTACTCAAGTTTTTTTCTGTATAAAATAATGACTGTAGCATACAGTACTTGGCTTTGCACACCTTATTTTTCACAAGCTACTTGTTCCACTAAAGCTGGAATTATGTGTCTCCAAAAATGCATGCAAAAATTTCTGCAAACCTATGAGGCAAAGACTGTTACCAGTACACTCTCAAATATAAGGGTGCTAACAAGAACCATATCGGGTTCTTTAGCTTGCCTCCACGGGAGAATTTTTTTTCGGGTTCCTAGTAGAACCTTCTATAAAGGTTCCACACAGAAGCCTTTCAGTGGGTTTTCCCTAGAACCCAACATCAGGGTTGTACCTGTAACCATCTGTGTCAGGTTTAACCCAGAACCCCCTTTGAAAAGCTCTCTAGAAAACCATTCTCAGGAATAATGGTTAAACCCAGAGCTTTCTCTTGGGTGCTATCCAGAACCTTTCTACCTTCTAAGTGAAGGTGCTAACAAGAACCCAGTGAGGGGGATCTAACAAAAACCATTTTATATTTGTGGGGTTTCATGTAGATACCACCCAAGGGGATCTTCTGAGATTGATTTAATATCCCATTAATGGTTTTAGTTTATCAGGCAAGCAGCTATGGGCTTCATGAGGCTCCAGAAAGGCTGGGGCTGATGTGGTCCAGCACAGCACTCATTGTTCACAATAACAGTTTTAGGATGGAAAGATTTTGTGAAGTCATACCCCTGTCAGTGATGCAGTGGATCTACCTATGCCATGATGCTCATTAGCGGACTGGACAGTATCTCTGCCTATTAATCAATTAACATAGTGTCTGTTCACTATGGGTATGCATTTAACGATTGTATGGCATGAAAAGATAGTTAAGATAGCAATAATGGCAGAATGCAAGTAAAAATAATGGGTTACGTGGATTCCAGATACAAATACATCTACATTAAAAATACCATTTAAAATATGGGTAAACATTTGAATATTTGAAGGTGAGGTTCTTTTACCCCCCGTGCTGTTTACCAATTGATGAAGAATCCTTTCCTCAAAAAAAGTTTTTTTTTTCTTTTGGTTGAAAGGTGTTCTTAATGAAAGATTTAGTCTCCCAAAGAACTCTTTCTTCAAAAAAAGGGTTCCCTAGAAGCAAATGGTATGGCGAAGAAGCTCACTCTTATTTCTAAGAGTGTAAGCAAATTGAATCAGCTTCTCTCAGGGGCGGGTTCAAGACAGAGATGAAAAAACATAAAGGTCATACAAGCTGTACATATGACAGAAATAGCCACACAAATGTCTCCAAATGACCCCATTCACGTTTGCTCTTTGCAGTTTGGAGAAGAATAATTCAAGCTAAAGTCGATATGCTTAAATTATTTATATCATATGAATGAAAGTTCAACTGGGATATTAAAACAACTGAAACTGATATAATACAGCTAAATTGTTTCACCAAAGAGGACCCGCCAAGAGAGACAGAAGGACCCTCAATGTTAGTGATGTTAAAAAATGGTGGTTATTTTAACTCATTCTGTTGACTATCTTTGGCTGAGTACAAACACTGGCTTCATTTTGGCCTTTTGGCAAGCACTTTCAATTACACCTGATACAATCTGCTGCATTGGTGAGGAGCCTGCCACCCAAATGTTTAATGTGCAAATGTGAACCTCTGAGGTATCGTCTGTCTGATGGTCCCTCCTGTTCTGCATTATGATTGGCAGCAGTAGGATGGACTCAAAGTGCATCAGTTATCAGGATAGGGAAGAGTTTTTAAAAAGTTTTCAATGTTTGGTCTTGGGGAGGATACAAAGTCATCCGAAGTTACAAGGGATAAGTCCAAGTGAAGTCAGTTTTAAAGGCAAAGTCAAGTTGCAGGTCTGTTTTCATTTTGATGAGTCAAGCCCAAAGTCATTAGATTAATAACTTCAGTCTGATCCTAGTCCCACCTGTTTAGGGGTCTGAAAAAAAGATGCTAAGATGGCGATACAGCCTGTTGGAGTGTTGAGTCTGTCAGTCATGTCAGTACCACACATATTATACAAAGAGTGATCATATGCATATTCCATTCTTACCTTTCCTAATACAGGTGTAGCTCTGCCTGAAGATGGTCTGCAACAAAGAAGAAATGAAAACTTATTCAATAAATAAATGATATTAATCCTACAAACAAGATAAATTTAGAGCAGACCATAAAATTAAAAGCATAAACATAAGTGCCTGTATGCCTCAACAATTCTTATGCATGTGGAGCATTAAAACACAACAACAACATTACAGCCTAACCCAGCCTGAGGCACTGAGGCAGCATGAGTTTAATGATGTGTGGAGTGGAGAGCCATCTTGTATGACTTCCAAGGCAGCAGCAGGCAGAGAAATGTATACCTCCCCAAATTCTCAATCAGGGCCAGCTCCATTAGGGCCGGGAGACAGATGGATGAGGGAGAGAGGGGAGCATAGAAATAGAATGAGAGTAGAATGGACTTTGCATACAGTCTCACAATAAATCTACTATGTCAGTACAACACTGCAGATGGCTGTTTTTTTTCCCTTCAACAACAAACACGTGGTTACATTTTGCCAACACATGCACGTGGTTGGGAGTAGAAAAAAAGAACAGGATTTGGCTCTACAATCAAACAGGAAGCAAACACTGGCCTCCTGGGTGAAAGCTGGTGGTTGTTTGACCCATCCACCACCACTCCCACCTGCCACTACTCAGACTTTCAACCCCTTAACTTTCACCAGCATTTATCATGCCAACATGAAGAGACAGCTCTTTTTGTCTGTGTCTGACGCCGGATATCACTGCCCAAGCACAAGTATTTGACAACTTCGGAATAGAGACTGGGTTGGTTTGGTTGTAATGGAAAACCACACCTCAGCTATTTTGCAACTTGCCGCAAATCACTTTATCCATCAGTTAGCCCACTGCAAGGGCTACAACAGTCACAGTTCTTTGAAATGGCAATCGTGCACATAAAAATGGCTGCTGCTCTGATCATACTACAATGTTGATTTGAATGGAATGTGTGTTCTACCCTCATTATTTTTCTCCATGAATTGATTCATTTGAGAACCAGAATAACCATGGAGTGATAATACATGCCCTGAATTGTTTCAGTGGACCTTCAGGTTGGTCCAGCCTGTTCTCCATCCCAGGTCATCAGATACGAGGCTCTTTCATGCCCCTTAGCTGGTCTGATTAAAGGCAGTTTCTGCCAGTATTTTAGCACATCTGTGGTTATGATCATTGATCTGGTGGGATTTTTTTTGTGCAAGGTCTTCAGTGTGCTGATCCCCTGCGTCTTGTCCCAAGCAAAGTCATGCTCCTTAGGCCGTCTTGCTAGCCCTTCCAATAACAGGCAATCCTTTACCATCCCTGCTATATGGCGGTTGATTTTATCTTCTGCTTGGAGGGTAAGGAGCTCCCAGACCTTGTTGTTTACTCAGTTTGTGGACATTCTTGCTTGTACGTTAGCTTCTAGCTTCTTTTTCTTCTGAGGTCCCTGATAACTTCTGTTAGCTACTCTTTAAATCCCCCATTGGTGGGTCACACACATAACAAGTCATCAAAACGTCTCACCTGTTTCCCGCCCTGCTGGCTTTCTCTTTTAAACAGACGAAAATTTTAAGCTGTCACTACCTCCACTACTGGCTTCAAGGGGAGACAACTCTGTCCCCCCATTCCATCATTGAATCTTTTATACATAGTGACGAATAATGACAGAATAATGGCACAACATAACTCTAGCGTATTGAGATTAAAGCAGTGTAGTTTTGATTATATTGTAGCAACCAAAGCCACATGTTAATTGTTTGTGTTTGAGCCCTCAGGCATGCTTCAGACCATTCCTCTTCTGAGGTTTCCTCCTGTAAATCTCGCCTCCAGCTGCTCCAGCAGCTTTTAAGTTTATCTTCTGAACGCCCAGCTGTGTTATCACCAAACGTTTTATGGAGCAGTATTATCTGTCCCATACCAACACTGTGTTTGATTGTAATGTTTTCTAGAGATGAGAGAGGTGGCTGAGTAAGTGAGTGATTTTGGGATATGAGATAAAAATGTCTTGTCTGTATAAACTTAAAGAAGTCCCTTGAAGGAATATTGTACTTTTCTTGTAGTTCAGTAAATGACATCAGCCTTCCATCATTGTACAGGTCCATTATCCTGCATAATCCCTTGCTCTCCCATGTCCTGAAACCAGCATCTTCTCTTCTGGGTATAAATTTGCTATTGCCCCATATGGGCATGAAACCTGACAATAGAGGGGTTTACCCAATATCTGCCAGGTGTATACAATATTTTATAGAAAGGGATTTTTTATTTTATTCCTCAGCCTCTTTGGCTCAGAAGAGTAAAGGTAACTGCTGCTAATTGGTAACCCTTGAGCTGAGCATTTCTCAATCTTGACCCAGACTGGAGGTTCATCTTGGGAGATGTAGCACATGGCTGCTCTAAGTTGTGCTGCCCAATAATACCTGTACCTTAATAGTTAACAGTTTCTGAGTGCAACTCTTTTTATCAGAGGAAAAAAAATAGTATTTGACCCAGATCTGTAAACCACATGGGGAAACAAAGAAGCACAGCTCAGTTATCAGTTACAATGATGTCTCTGATCCAGTGCCACTGACAGTTCTAGTGTTCATTGTATATGGCAAATAGTCACTCTGACTCAGTACATTGCACTCACCTTGTACTGCAGGTACTGGCACTGACACTAACGTGGACACCAGCATTGACAGTGGGGTTGGTAACAGAACTTGGGTTAGCTGTAGCATTGGTCTCAGCTATGGCCTGACTGCAGATCCATTTGGTCTCATCCACCACTGTGCGTGCATGAGGCAGACGACCCACATCCCTCACTTTCATCAGCAGGTGGTGTCCTGTTTTGAGGATGTGAACTGCCTCGTCGTGGGAGATGGTGACAAAACTCTGACCGTTCACTTCCAGGATCTGGTCACCCACCTGCAACAGAGCAGTAGAATTAAAGACACAGACATCAGGGCAGGGCATGAAAGAACTGCACGTACCTTTATTTTCTGTATCCAAAAAGCTTATAAAAAGTCACATGTAGCCTATAATGATGTACAGTGTTACCAGCACATCAGTAGAAATTGCCCTGACTCACTGATAAGTGTGATGTAGGAAGCCCTCCTGCTGGCTCTCAGATGGAATCTTTAACCTTCAAACCAAGCTCCCCTGGTGGTTTACCTTATATGGAAAAACAATACATGTCCACTTTGATTGTAGAACAACACACTTTATTTTCCTTTAAGAAACTATGCAACATTATTGCCAGGACACTGAGTCATATCCAAAAGATCCATCCATCCATTTTCATCCACTTATCCGGGGCTGGCTCACAGGCTGTACTAAGCACCTCGGATGTCCCTCTCCCCAGTGATGCTTTCTAGCTCCTCCTGGGGGACCCCAAGGCGTTCCCAGGCCAGATGACATATGCAATCCTTCCAGCATGTTCTGGATCTACCCAAGGCCTCCTACCACTGGGATGTGCCCGGAACATCTCTAATGACATGAGCCCAGGGGGCATTCTAATCAGATGCCCTACCACCTTGACTGACCGCTTTCAAGGCAGGAGCTTCCTCTGGATGTCCGAGCTCCTGAGGCTGAGGTGCACACTCTCATACCAACTGCTTCACACTGGGCTGCAAATTAGCCCAGTGCCTACTGGAGGTCATGGTGTGATGAAGCCAACAGAACCACGTCATCTGCAAAAAGCAGAGGTGCCATTCTGAGGTCCCCAAACTGGACCCCTTCCTCCCCCCAGCTGCACCTTGAGATCCTGTCCACGAATAACACAAACAGAATTGGAGACAAGGGACAACCCTGGCGGAGGCCAACACCCACCAAGAACATATTTGACTTAACACCGAGTATGCGGATGCAGCTCTCACTTTGGTCATACAGGGACTGGATGACTTGTCTCAGTGACCCCGGTACCCAGGTTTCAGTTGACTGCAATGTGCAGCCTCAATCTTCACTGCCAGATGCCACTAAATCTTACACACTAGAACTGTAAATGTGAACTGGGGAATGTGCAGGTATGTGTGAGGAGGAGTACTGGGCGTGGGGGTGGGGTGTGTGTTTGTGTGTGTGTGTGTGTTGGATATGGAATCAATGACAAGACACAAAGAATGGGAAAGTTGTGACAGCAAAAAATAAAATAAAATCACTCAGTATTTTAGGAGAGAGGACTAAAAAACATAATCTTGTGAAGTAGTGAACAACCAAAAAAAAGAAAAAGATAAAAGAAAGAGAAAAGGATTAATGTATATGTATGTGTGTGGATAAGATCAAAGTCATAATGATAACGATATTTGTGTTGTAGGAAGTTGGCAGTTGATCTAATGAATGTAAATGAATGACTGAGCGGTCAACGACAACAAAATAAAAAGTTATGCGATGGGTGTGTGTCTCAGAGGAGGCTGCTGCTCCTCTATTTTTGAGAGACAAGATGGAGGGGGGGGGGGGGGGGGGGGCAGAGGATGGGCTCCTGCTGGGTGGCATGTCTTACATCACTTTAATGCACTTCAGTTTTTTCATGTACCCAAACAGGGGGCACATATACTCCAGGTGGCTGTCCTGGAGTGAAAAATATACAGAAAAGCTTGGATACACTTTAATTCTCATGCCAATGAAGTAACAAAAACAAGCATACCCAACAAAATGATGCAGGAAGACAAGAAAATATTGTTTATATCAGTAGAACTGCTGTCCATTTGAAAAAGCATGACAATATTTACAACTTGGATTAATTTTTACGAAAAACTGATTTTTTGATTGGTGGACCCTTTCACACAAAGGAATTAATTGAGGAATGGACATACATTCGGATTGTATGATCCCTTCCAAGGTAAAAAGTAACCATTTTTTCTTCCTCCTCTCTTGTTTACCATGTCGATAAATATGGATTACTAACATTTTGGTGCTCATGCTTTCCATAAATTGAACTGAACGATTGAATTGTGGAGAATCTAACCAAGCTAATGATATGTAGAATATCCATATTGACAAAAGTTTGAACTTTTTTAACGTTATATTTTTGTTCGCGACACTAAGCTGCTTGGAACTCTGTTAGCTTAAGCGGGTTGATGGTGCACTGATGTGTTTTAAGATGGTTTAATATTCTGAAAGCCAAGACATCCATCATGTCTACCTTGAAACAAGCCATTATGAAATCCAACTGATTTTGAGCACAACACATATTGATTTATTGGTTTGTCTTTTACTTGTTCTGTAAGGTGACCTTGAGTGCCTTTAAAGGCGGCTTTAAATAAAATGTATTATTATTATTATGATAAGTATTATTACTATGCAGGAGTTGTAGCCAACTGAAAATATGATAATAATACAACAATAATAGGGAAGGCTATTTATGGATACCCCAGAAAATGTCCTTCCTTTCGTAAGGTTAGCAGCTATGCTTTACGATACATGTCTTTGGAGGCCTTTGAGGTTTATTGGTTATCATTACATATTTGGTATACTTCAAGGCATTTATGCTACAATGGCAAATTTATTGGGTTTAGAAATATGCCGCGTTCAAATGGAATCAGGCAGACTGTGGACAGCAAGACGGTGTGGATGAGAGCAGGACAGTAAAATTAGGTGTGATCAGCAGAGAATACCAACAATGTTCAAAGTTAAAATAGTTTCTTTTGTTTTGTTTTTTCTCAGTTTTCTATTTACTACACCCTTTGTCCACCAAAATGAAAACATTTACGTGTTTTTTTTAAACACGGAAGAACCTGCTAAAAGTATGCAATAGACTTCTTTCCAAGTATGACTAGAGCTGCAAATGTGGCTCACCAGCAGTATATGTTCCTGTTTTTTCTAAAATTTTCATTACTGGTGTGTCACCTTCAGCATTGCTGACAGGCCACAAAACAGGTTAATAAACAGTAGAAAGCAGCATGAAGGCCAGCGAAAAATGTTAGGTTGGTTACTTATTTTGATATATCGCGTACTTATTCAATCTTTTTTTCAAACTTAATGCAGACTAATTTAGTCAGCTGATTGGACAGACACAGACGGGATTTTGGTGCAACATTGCATCTTGCAGGCAACGAGGCTGAAATTAGCGCGTTCACCTAGGTGTTGTGTTTCTATCACTGTGGATCAGAGCCAGAACTGTTAAATAATGGTGACTACTGCAGAGTTATTTGACCCAGGCATTTTTAACCTTTCCCCTTCCATACAAAAGCTAGATGTTCACAGGTATTAGTAAATTTATCGTGTAGAGAGGAAGGGGCTTTAGACATTTATTGGAAATAGAAAATCTACTACTTTCCTATTCTGTCCATGCCATGGGAGAGTCAAAACCCCAGCTCAACCTGACATTTGAAAAATTTAACAGTAATCTCTCTTCTTCTCTTTTCAGAAACATTATCTTTGTTACTCTGGGTAATCCACAGGCCTCACTGTCAGAAGTTTTTATATACCTATATGGCAAAAGGTTGTTGCATTGAAAACACATAGTGAGGTCAGTTAACGAAATATACTTACTTTTGTGAGCCCCTGGAAAAATGAGGCAGTGGCCAGATATCATGGAAAAAACTCAGGTATATCCAGGTCCACCAACATCACAACAACACAACACAGAGAACCACTCACATATACTCACTGAATATATTCTCTCTGAGGTTATATATGCACCACTGTGTGTGTCATGCATCCCAATCCATGATTCACACAATGTTTTCTTCATTGTCCCAACCTCAGGCCACAGATTTAATACCAAACAAGCAGTGTGATAGCCAAGGTCATTGCAACTTTCCCAACTTGCTGAGTTCTCTGCAGGGTGCCACACGCATAAACACTAATGCTGCACTGAAGCTAATTATCCTCCTTTAGACAGCCAGACAATAGGTGAGGTCCCGGCCCTTTTCAGCCCGGTGTGTCAGAGGAGTTCATCACAGATAAGACAATGCAGTGAACTTTATTCATCAGACCGCAAGAGAGGAAAACCAATCAGTGGCCGATGCTCTGCGGTCTGGGACAAAACACTTGGGTCTCTCATAATCAGTATCCCTCTTCTATATCATTATCTACAGCATGTGATTCTTGCTGTGAGAGATTATCTAACAGTGCTGTTGTTTAAATCTTTAATATTAAGTGCCATTTTGCTGATTTGGGTTGAAGTAGAGTTTAGGAAAGGATGGTTCAATGCCAAATGATTTTTAAAAATGTATATCAGTCAGTCCCCATGTCAGTCCGTTAAAAACTCTGGTCAGAGGCTACCATCAACTAATGGCTAGAGTTACACAAAAATGGATGTTAATAGTTGCCAAGGGGTTATTTCTCATAATACTTTTCAACAAGAGTCTATGGCCAGTGCTGTTGTTTAGGAGGTATAATGTTTACTCTGTTAATTTGGCATGTAAGCATCATTTGCTGATTAGCACTGAACACATACTATGTCTGAGGCTGATGGAAATATCTAACCCAGTGGTTTTCAAACTTTTTGTGCCCAAAGCACACCAAAGAGCAAGCCAAAATCTAAAGGCACATCTGTACTTACATCAGTGCACAATAGCTTCTATAACGTGTGTTATCACTCTTATCATGACATGACAATAAAAATAAGAAAAAAATAACAGGTAGCTTTCATGATACTGTGTACTGACTTTTTTTTCTCTCCTTTCTTTTGGTGGTAGGTCTTCTTTGCTGGTGCCCTGTTGCAATTTACTCCATACAATGAAGTGATTCATTATCCAATCTAACAGCTCTCTCCTTTTAAATGTTACCATCCCCCAATCAAGGCTTTTGAGGTGTCACACTGTTATAATTCCCACATGTGGACAGCAACAACTAGGTTCCCCTTGAAGGTTCTTTAAATTAAATTCAATGAAATTACATTTTTAGGTAAAGTTTAATGCAGTCAATTGAAAATTGACGTGACGTGATGTGACGTGACGTGACGTGACGTGATATGACGTGACGTGACACAGGCTGTTCTCACAAATGTTTTGTATGCTTTCCTACAAGAAGCAATGTACCCAAATTTGTACATTTTGAAAGGCTGTAATCATGTGACCTATGCACTGTTCATTAACAAGGTTAACAAAGAAGCAGTCCCAAGTGCTTGTGGGTGGTGGATGGGTCACAGATTTCTGCCCGAGACTTGTCCCTGGAGACACGTGTTCAGATCCTTATGAACTTTGAGTCATTTTAAGTTATGTCCTCATCATGTTTCTTTCCTTAAACCTAACCACAGTAACATTACTTGCCTAAACCTAACCTCCAAAACTTAAGGGTAATTACCCAACTTTACGTTAAGGACGTAACATCATTTGTGAGGTACAAATTCATATGATGTTATACAAACTGTTGTGCATGCATTTTTTGTACACACCGTTCTATGAGAATTTGTTGTGTGTTGTTGTGTTGCATTGCGGTGCGGTGTGTTAGAACCGTGCCTATGTTACATAACATTACATCTAAACAACACTGATTTTTGGTTTCATGCAAACATAAACTGCAGTCTCCTGGGTGAAAGTCTAGTTTTGTCTCCTCATCTCCCTCCCTCCCTACATGGACTTTCTCGCTCTTTATACTGCAACAGTTGCTCTTGTCAGTGTCAAGTATTGCTGCCGACGGGTTTAGGTTTGATTTGAAATCCTGGTGTCTCATAAAGATGCTAAAGCGTGCCTTCAGTGTTGATTACACAGTGAGGGCCATAACAGAGCATCAGTATTTGACAGCCTTGGAATGACAATGGGCTGGAATATAATTTATTTTCAGGTATTTGGTGCTAAATTAAGGTATTGTACACATGGGAAATTTAACCTGATGATGGTGCTCAATGAAAAGTCAGGGCATCACCAAAGTTATTACAATTAAATTTTTGTGGGGACCTTGACTATCTGTACCAAATTTCATGTCAAATCATCAAGTATTTATAGTTAGATATTTCCCTCTGGACTAAAGAAGTAGACCGGCAGACCAATGTTTGCATTCCTAGCGTCACCCAGCTAGTGTGGATGAGAAAGTGCAGCTGGATTTCATTTTAATTTGCTGTGAATATTCATGGTATGCACAGAATAAATCCTAATATTTGCAATGACCCCAACTCCATTCCTCTAGTGCCATAATCATACAATGTCCTTGTAAAAAAAAAAACAACAACAAAAAAAAAACTTTGTACCGAAGAAATGCCAATATCTACAGTTTTCTGTTTAAATTTACTGAGCACATCCACGCTTCTCAGAGGATGATCCCTTTTATGGATGGATGGATAGAGTGGTGGATATGTAACATCAACGCAACCGAGACTGAGGTATCCTGACTTTAAATCCCTAGTTTATGGTAAGCTCCAAAACCACTGGATACTACATTTCCCATAATATTTTTCTGAATGCGCAGTGATACATGTTTGTTTATAATGGTGGTAAGCTACTTATCTAAATAGATCACACTTACAGTTATAGCTTACCTCATTATTGTTTATGCCTGCATCACCAATGGTTACCTCTGCGTTCATCAAATACATAATATAGAGTTTGTTTAGCTAAATAAGATTCAACCAGATGTAGCAATAGGGGGTGTTGTTTCAATCAGTGGTCAGCAGAATTTATGTTTTACATACTGAATGTTGTTATTAGGCCTGTTTATAAGTACTGAAATAGAGTGGGACACAAAGGAATGCAGCAGAACAGTTTCCACTGTACTACAGCAAGAAAGGTACATGCGTAAATTACTTTGTCTCCTTTCTTTCTCATCTCCCTGCAACACCATAATTATTTGAATCAGATATAGCTCAAATGAAACTCCATAACCGAGTCGTCTGAGGATAAGAGAAACCTTTACATTGACATATTTTGTTAATTATTATTCACAAATGCAGATATGCATATAAAATACTGGCTATAGGGACTCTAGACATTGTCTCTTCATCCTCTTTGTTTTAAAAAACAATTCTTATAATCAAAATGATACTGATCAGGTATTATGCCAATCTCAGCAGATCCCCATGAGAGCAATACACTGTCTTATCCTCTCCGACTGCAAGTCTTCCACTCTCACCTCCTCCCTGCTGCAATCATTTGTAAGTTGAGTTTCATTGATCATCCGTGATGAGGTTCGAAAATAAGTGCATGTGTGTGCAGGGTGCTGGAGATGCAATGTATTTGTCCTTTTCACACTGAGAGGGCAAACTGCTATTTTCAGCAGCAGGAGCAGTTTGCTGGCCTGCTGTGGCATCCAGAGAGTGGCTGTTAATGACACAGTCCATCCAACATGAGGTGTTAAAGGAACATACCACGGTCAGCCTGAGATGTTTCAGGATCATTTAAGGAGCACATTTTTGTGCACTGCACAAAAACAAATAACTGAATTATCTGTCTACTATAACAAAACACTCCCTACCTTCCTCATTTTTATGAGTGATTATTTTCTAAGTGTTTAAAAGCACCTCCAAATTCTTCACTGCCCATGCCAGAAAAATTACAGAATGTGTTGTTTGCTCAACACTATCTGACAAGCAGCCACTTGTAATTAGGCAAATTTGACTGTCCTCTCCAACACCATCACTACAGAGGTGTAGTAAGAGCAGTATGTTTGCAGAGCAGCAGCAGCAGCAGCAGCACTGTCAGTCCTCTGTGTCTACACAGGATGTGTTTAAGCACAGTATTGAGTGAAGGTCAACTGCATTGTTGCAGCACTCAGAGCCTACAGCCTGTGTAGACAGCTAGATTGATCAAAATAGAAGCATATCTGTTCCATCAGACGTATGTAAGATGGACTATAAATGCTAAAAATGTAGGAAGCTTCTTTCACAAGCATGCATACATCGGCAGCATCTCCATTGCTAATTTAGGTATTTTATGACAGGCATTAGGGAATGTTTGAAATACTGCAATTATGTTCTTTTAGCCAAAAGCTGTGCGCAAGTACCTCTTTGCATCGGCATAAGAGCATTGAGTTTCCCATGGCAGATTATCCCAAACAATAAACAGTTCTGGTGGTGGTAGAGTGGTTAACTCAGCTGCTAACGCTGCATTCAAATCCACATCACTGCCCTTAACAGGCCTCTCAAATGACCTCATAGGAGCAGGTCCATAGTTCAGAAGACTCACAGCCATTGTTATGACATGGCAGCGGCAAGGGAATACCCATGGTGCTCCATGTGCCTAGTTGGGTGGCAGCAAAACTTAAGTTGGAGCTACACTTTTGCTTGTGTTGGTTTGCTGGCCACCAGCAGAGTAATTGCTCTTCAGACATGATGAGTTTTCTTCCTTTCTTCAATATTTTTCTTTAGCTCTTAGCCAGAATTAGAGGACTGAAACATGGTTTCTAACCTCACTTAAAACCAGTGGTGTAGTGGTGGGTATTAGCAGGTATACAAGGTATACTCACCTCTTTTTTAAGGCATTTACAGTACACTGACCTATCAGCCAAAAGAGACCATACCCACTTCCTCACTGGTAACCTTCCCATGTATCTAGTAGTACACCCACCTCATCAACTACCACTACACCACCATTTGAAGTTAACAAAACAAAAAAGTGGATGGCAAAGACTAACGTTAGCTAGCAGGTAGCTTGGCTCCACAGTCTATAGACTAGAGGGTTCCCACACATTTGTATCAATGTATTTATAAAAGTTTTTTTCATAATATTTTACCATATTGCCATGACTTTTTTTCAAGTAGTTTAAAATGGGTAGGCCATTTCGGGTATATGGGTATAATGATACAGCCATATATTATTAAACACGCGGTTCCCAGGCATTTCAGACAGCCAAACTGCTAGTGCTTATACTTATTTTACTCTCTCATTTGACAAATAGCTACATTTGTCAGTAGATTGGACTGACGAGTATGTTGCGAAAAGATAAGGCTACACCCCTTTTTGAAGGACAGAAACCTGAAGATCCCATAATTGTCAATGCATTTTGACATGTGTTTGGATTATAATTTTGACAAGTATGTATGTAACGAAAGTATGTATGTAACAAAAACAATTTCCCCTTGGGGATCAATAAAGTATTTCTGATTCTGATTCTGATATGTTTCATGTTAAACATATGTTTGTTTTATGGATATGTCCAATAATTGTTTTGCAGTCTTGCTTGAACCTGAACGTATGTGATGACTTAATAAATTACTGTTGATTGCGGTCATGTCCCTTTAGTATTTTCAGCGGTCATGCAGCGTAGCACTAGATTTTAAATTAGTAATACGAAGAACATATTTCATGTAACATTGGACATGTTTTGGTATTTTTATGAATGTATTTTAAACAATAGCCAAAACAATGTATATCCAAAACTTTTTCAAAACATTCTGTTAATTCCATTTCCTGGCTTGGAAAACTGTTTTTGTAACTTCATAACTTGCCCTATTGCTTCAGAGACTCACAAAACTGAGTCAAATCCCAACAAACAATATTCCACCAGAGGATTATCCTACTGCTGCCGCATATGTAAGTGACGTGGGTGTCTGAGAAGGGATGAATCAGTCCAACACATTTTGGGTTTTCCTCATTAATTAAACAAAGTCCAAACAGTCAGGCCATTACACTTCTACTCAGTCCCTGCTCTAGCCCTCCCTCTTTCTATTCTCTAGTTGCTTCTGTCCCTTTATTTGCACAATTATGGTTACATTTGTGTCTACGTCATTATGTTACATTGAAATTCAGTCTTTCATTAATTAAGATAGGTTGAAGCATGAGATATATATACACACACAAACACACAGACACACATACACAAATAGACGGACTGAAAAAAAGGTTACATCACCGCTAAAGGACATCTGTCCCAAGAGGCAAAATTCAACCAGTATTGAAATATATAAATATATACATATTCATACAGGGTAAAAGATTGATCAGCAAGCAAATCAGTATTCAACAATACAAACACTGAATTAAATTTGTTCCTCCTCATGTTTCCAATCTGGTGTCAAAGCAAGTGATTCAAGGTTAGAAAACGGCTTCTAATTGAATGGACTTAAAGCAGATTTATATCACTTTCTAATGGATATTGCTGAGCATTTTGCCCTCCTAAAGTAATGAATGGGCAGCACCAAGTGTCACTGTGTTGCACAAATATAAATGAGTAATATGACTTTCAGCCAGACCTATTCATAGCTGCGTTGATGGATGCTAGTTTCCCAGCAATGCTGAGTTCAGGAATATTAACATCACAATTTCAAACTGTGTACAAGAGTATACTGCTCTTCTCAACTTTCTAACATCAAAACTATGAATGTTAACAAGTAATTTCACCTGAAATTCTATTCCTCAAAGGACCAGGTAAAAGACAATATGGTGAGGTTATACTGTATTTACAATGCTAATTAATCGGTTTTAAGATATTATTCAAACTTCTGGACCGGACTTGAATAACCTCTTTAACAATTACATGGCTAAAGAGATGTCTGTAAATCAGTGGATACTTTTTTTTGAGAGTCACAACCCTTGTGAAATAACTTGTTTTACTATCTGGATTTGCTCCATTTGGTCTGATAACATTTTGAAAGTCTAGAAGAGCCGCACGATTAAATAACTTTATTCCCATTCAAGTGAAGTTCCCATCGCTAAACCAGAAGTAGCCGACTCAGCCAGCAGAGGTCTCTAGAACGCCTGCTCTATGGAGCACACAGTGCGGAAGAAGTGCCGATCATCCCGTTAATTTTATATGCCCCATCCATCCATCCATTTCCTAACCGCTTATCCTCTTGAGGGTCGCGGGGGGGGCTGGAGCCTATCCCAGCTGACATTGGGCGAGAGGCAGGATACACCCTGGACAGGTCGCCAGACTATCACAGGGCTGACACATAGAGACAGACAACCATTCACGCTCACATTCACACCTATGGGCAATTTTTAGAGTAATCAATTAACCTATCCCCAACTTGCATGTCTTTGGACTGTGGGAGGAAGCCGGAGTACCCGGAGAAAACCCACGCTGACACGGGGAGAACATGCAAACTCCGCACAGATGGGCTCCCGCACCCGGGATCGAACTGGGAACCCTCTTGCTGTGAGGCGACAGTGCTAACCACCACACCACCGTGCCGCCCCTTTTATATGCCCCAGTAAAACTTTTTTAGCTTAATGCATCGCTGACCACCCATGTTCAAAGGTGGGTCAAAATGCCTGCCCCCTCAAAGAAGAACATGATGTTGCACTCAGTTGTACACATTCAAAGTCTCTGATCTAGTTCTGTGCAGAATGAAAAATGAAAAACCTTAATAGATAAGGTTTAACTCACCTAAACCTGCTTTCATACCTTCGCAAACCAGGTAAATCACTGCATTAAGTATGCAAGATTCTCTGATTCTTGGTTTCACAAAGTTACAGACTCTGCTGAAGGAAGGGAGGTGTCAGACACTGTTGGAGATAAACAGTTTATAGTAAATAAACTGGGTAAGAAAATAAGGAAATAATTAAGGCATGACTTGATATTACTCTTAAAAGTAAGCTAAGTAGTATCAAACTAATGGATTTGATTTGCTTTATGATGATCACCTGCAGCAGTTTCTCTTTACAACCCTCCATCTTCCTGCCACAGCACTGACAGACAGAGTAAAGAGAGATGGTTCTCCAGGACAGGATATACAGCCTCTTTCTCTGCCCGCTGCTCCCAGTGTAATGGCAGGATCACTCAATGTGATATAGACAGACCACCACACACACACACACACACACACACACACACACACACACACACACACACACACACACACACACACACGTTGTAAAGATGGACAGCGGTTCCCTTCCATAGACACATCTATGTGACTTGGAGAGGTGAAGAGAAATCATCCACTATTTTTCATATGTGCTTTTCTTTCTCACCCTGTCTGTTCTCTCCCTCTTTCCTGCTTTCACATTTTCTTTTAAAACATGTGAAAAGCTCCGGTTATGCAGCATGACCAGCCAATCCTCCATGGAAAAAAAAAGGTACCTCTTCATCGCGTTCTTTCAAAAAAACTGAGAAATGTCACACTGCATCTTTCAAGGGACAACATTTGAATTTGTAGAATGCCTTTGAAGCTTTGCCTTTATAATCTCCTTTCTCTCCGTCTAAGACATTTTTCTAGTTTTCCCAATTGGTTTGGAAAAGTAAGGACTCAAACTATAAATCTGATGTTTTATTTTTATCCTCAAGTAGGACACAGTGTGATATCATGAAAGCCATATTGAGGTTTCAGCCATATTGTTTACAGGTAGGAGACACTGGCTTCTGTTCTACTTGCCTGGGGCTGGTTGAAAAATAGCACAGAGCTAGAGTGGCCTGCTTGTTGAGGCAGAAAGCTGACCTGAAAGCACACAGTAGAGGTTTAGCATGGCTAATAAAGCATTTTTGTAGACCTGTCATGGCAGTGAATTCAGCTGCCTGACTGAGGCTGTAAGGCAGGTAGCAGATGTTAGCGACGCTAACAGGTTTAGCAGGCTAATAGGAGGCAGGTGGCAGGAATGCTAACAGGTTCATCAGAATCGGGTAGCAGATGTTAGCGATGACAGCTGGCACGGTGCCGTAAATCTTCACGTCAACAACTCATTTAATTCATGACTAAGACTTGAGGGACCACCCCTGAGAGTGCTAATGTTTCAGGGTGTTCTATACAAATCAAATGTATTTTACACTGCTGCTGAACTTTTAGATAGTATTTTCCTTTTTTAAAGTGTTTTTCTCCATTTTATTTCCACTTAGTAGGAAAATCAATTTGAAACTTTCCTTGAGTAGGTAATCTATCACAGTGAACATCATGTCTGGTCTTATTTTTGTCAATTTTGTGTGATTGTAGTGATGCAGTGAAACTCAGTCTACATTTACAACTGCAGTAATGAAGCTTTGACAGCAAAGAAAGCAGATGTGATGTTTATTGTGATGGATTACCACATCTCAAGCTAGTTCATTTTCATATAATACCAAAATGAATAGAATTTTTTTTTTTTTTTTGAAAGAAGTGAAGCTATCATGTTTGAAAAGAGGACGACAGTTTGCAGCACACTGTTATTCTTGAAGATTTGTCTTTAAAAAGTGAAAAATCAATCAGTGTGATGAGACTGTTTCTAAAAATTTCACGGCAAACCAGCTGCTTTGTACAAAATTACATAAAGGAAATTGCATCATATAGGGGTATTGACGTGACTTTAACCACAGGCTATAGCGTATCAGAGATCTCCATTACATCTTGCATTAAAATATGTTTTGGATTCTCAAATTGCAATCAAATAGTGCTTGTTCACATGAAAACCATGTAAATGCACATGGCTACAGAGTGGGCGCCGCAGTATGGTTAACAAACTATGATCCATGCGCCCATGATAGGGCAAGAAATGGTCTGGCCAATCAGTGGCTGCCCTACAGTCTGCACTGCATAATCCGAAGCATGTTTCGGGACACAACCTCATCATCGATGATGTCACCAATGACTTCAGTGACCTCACTGAGTCTGTGGTGGTTTTAATCTGTAACCAGAACTACAGTTTAATCATTCCACAACCAGAAACCATAGATTACCAGAACCATCCAAGATGCCATAAACACAGGCCCTACTGTTTATATTTTAGGGCTGCAGTCTGGAAACATGGACAATTTGGACAACAAAGCAGCAGCCTACAATGTAAGAGGAGCAATAAAGCAGGGAAAAAAGACTGAAACTAGGGATGCACGATAGTATCTGCATGTCATCAGTATTGGCCAATACCTGCTTTGAAATAGACTATTAGAATCAGCTTTTTTTTAGCTTGCACAATGAATGAATATTACACACAATGAAAAGCATTGTATTTAGTGTCTCTATCTGCTGGTGGGCCATCATGACAAGAGTATGCATGCATAATTTAATGTTAAATCCACTACAGAAGAGACTTGATGATCACTAAAATTAGGTAGGAAAAAAAGTGGATATATCAAAATCGTTATCAGTTATCAGTCGAATGAGTACTTACATATCGGCAAATCGCATATCAACAAAAAATTCAATATTGTGCATCCCTGACTGAAATGCAATGCACAAATTGGAGGAACAGAGAGAATTTCACTAAGGTTCTACCTTACGTGATTTCATGTGACAAATAAATTGAGTGATTTATGGATTGACTGATGGATTGATTTGTCGTTGATTGATTGTGCCTTATGCTTTCTATCAGCCATAATCTCTCTGTTATATATTACCTTGTTCATGGAACCATGTCACCTGTTACTGTACCTACAGAATCTACCTGCCTGATCGTTTAAGGCCTGATAACCTTTAGTCTGCAGTTCAACCTGCTAGCAATCAGCCCAGCGCATCAGAATCTCAGCTTTGTTTAAGTACATTGAGAGCAACTTAAACCAGAAGTCAAGTGTACACACACTTGACCACTTCGCCAGTGATTCAGACTATGATTTATGTTCAACTCTGATCAGCATTAGTCAATGTGAAAAACAACTATTGTGATGATTGTGATGTTGTCTGTGCTGAGTCCAAAACTGTAAAAGTGAATTCTGCTTGCCAAGGACTTACAATACTGGACTTTTTCAATGCAACATATTAAAAAACTAAATCAAATCAGAATAAGTCCCATGCATTGTCCATGGAAAGATTCTAGTTGATCGATTGATAAATGTCCTGTCCAATATAATAGTGGAGACAATAATGGCTTGAGTGAAAACTAGAATTATTACAAGTATTCTTAAAAATAAGGTAATGACTCTTGGTAGCCATCTCAAAGATTTATTTATTTTATTTTACCTTTACTTAATTAGATAAGTCAATTGAGAACGAAATTTTTTTTACAATGACGATCTGGACAAGGGGCAGCGACAGGAAGAGGAAAAGAAAAGATAAGAATTCTGATTTGATTGACATGTGGGACAGGTTTTGTGGTGTAATATAACAATGCTAACAAGACAGATTGAGTTAGGATACCTTTAATGCACCAGCATCTGCAGCAGATCCAGGGTCCACTCCAGTGATGTAGATCCCCAGTCCATACTCAGCACCACCTCTGATCATTAGGCCCAGAGAGCGACCATCGTCCATATTCAGGTTTACCTGTTGGGGAGACACAACATTCACATCCCTCAGTGTTGTCAAACCAAACTATTAAGGTCCAGTGTGTAGGATTTAGGGGGAAAATTGGCACAAATCGAATATAATATAAAAAGTATGTTTTCTTCAGCGTATAATCACCTTAGCTGTTTATAGCTACATAAGTAGCAGGTCCTTGTCCACGGAGATCTCCATGTTGCACCACCATTCTACAGTAGCCCAGAACCAACAAAGCAAACACTGCGTTATTTTTAAACTGTGTTATTTATGGTTTATACCGATTTAAATCACCTGGTCCATTTGTTCTGGAGAAGAGGAGACCTCTACGGATAATTTAGATCCCAGTAAAAAACCTCCTGAATGTCTACATCAGGGGCCGGCAACCTTTACTATCAAGAGAGCCATTTTTGACCAAAATAATTTCAAAAAGAAAACTGTCTGAAGACGCAAAACATATTTGAGCTTTAAATGGGGGTAACGCAGCCTATTACATCTAAATTAGCCTATCAACATTAGTAATATGTCTAAATCAGCATTCGTTAATACGTTTTACCACAAGATGGCTCCCCTGCAGTGGACTCTTTACGATCATTCGGTACTTTAACTTTGCAGCACTGGCAGTAAAAGCAAACAAACCTGTTCACACCCTATTAAATCCTCTATTTTCCTCCAAGACTTTTCTTTTTTTTGGATTAAGAATCCATAGCTAGCCTAATAAGGTGCCAAGCCATAGATGTAAGATGAACATTTTAGTTGATGAAATATTAAAACGTTATATTTATTTGGTGTATAAGCTACACATTTTTAGAGTTGGAGAATGTAACGACTTCTTAAGGTTTAAAACAATGTTAAATGAAAATTTAAATATTTAAAAATAACTGTTATTCATTTATGGAACATGGTATTAGGCACTCAAAGGGATCATACTTTGGTGTCTCAGAGTGGACTTCAGACAAGTGGGAGAAAAAAATGCAGCAGGATGTGTCAGTAACAACCAATGCAGTTTGTTGTCACTATTAATGTTTTGCACTTGCATGTTAAAGACATCACAAGCATTGGTGGTTAGCAGATTTACCAAACATGGTATGTCTAATGTGAAAAAAAACAGCTTTCAAAGCTGCTTTATAGATATATGTTGGTCGGTTTCACTTTGATTTAAATCTCTTCAGCAAAAAAAGGTTTTAAAAAACTGTCACGATGCAGCTCGTCAGTGGTAGTAGCAGTGGCTCACTCAATGTCATGCAACTGCTGCTAATCTGTGTGTGCCATAAACACATTTTTTTATGATGAATATCATTAACACCTAGATTTAGATATAGCAGAGCATATATTTCTTTCCTATAACACAACTTCAAAATTCACTGAAGGCTGCTCAATTGTCAAGTGCCCTCTGTGCCGTGTGTGTAAGTGCAATAACTTATGGGCGCATGGAAAGATATTTTTTTTAATATTTGAGTTACCATGTGATAACATACTTGAGTAGCAGTACAATGGATCTGTGCTACTTGACAGTGCAGTGGGGAATAATGTGATTGATGCTGCAGGCTTTGAGCAGCTGTACAGCATTTAAACACATGTATTTGTTCACCTCCAAATCAAAAATGTCATTGCTACAAAAATGTAAACCAGACCTCATTACTTCACGTTAAGGCCAGGCATCTCATTTAAAATCTGGATATACAATAATATATAGAACTGCATTACCATATTCTCACCAGGAATTCAGTGTGTGTGGCACCAAGGTTGTGTTTTGTCATCTTGTTTGTAAGTTTTACACAGAATCTGTAAACAGCTGCTGAGTAGAAAAAGTCTGGTGCGATGGACACAACAAGATTGCAGATGATGTGGGATGGTGTGCTGCTGATTGTGAAGAGTTTGGGATGATAATCATCATCTTCAAATCTGAGACCATGTTACCCTGCCAGAAATGGTGTTTTACTCACTCTGTGTTAGAAGAAAAGAGGTTCAAGTGTTTTGGGGTCTTGCTCACTAGTCAGGGGAAACTGCCATGCGAGATCATCAGGTGGATTGGTGTGATGTCTGTTTTAATGCAGGAGCTGTATCAGACAGTTGTATCAAAGGAGGAGCTGAGCATGAGGGTGAAGCTCTCAGTTTACCTATGGTCATGAACTTTGGGTAATCAGGGGGAAGGACAGTTGCCTTGCTTAGCCTGCTACCACCATATCCTGTACCTGGATAAATGTGTACAGGATGGAGGATAGATGAATAACTAATACGGATTATGTAAAATGGACCTGCATTTCTGGTCATCCGACCACTCAGAGGGATTTTTACACTACGAGTCACATTCACCCATTCGTACACACATTCATATACTGGTGGCCGAGGCTACCATACACGGTGCTACCTGCTACTCAGTTTTTAACACACTCACACACCGATGGAAGCATCATCGGGAGCAATTTGGGGTTCAGTATCTTGCTCAAGGATACTTCAACATGCGTACTGGAGGAGCCCAGGATCGAACCGCTGATTTTCAAATTGGTAGACGACCCGCTCTACCTCTTGGTCATGGACTTTCCATATCAACATATGACGTACTAGGTGCACTGGTTGTTGACATTCTGCATACAATCTCTTTCAAAATAAATGCACTACATCAGTACAACACCGCTAATTGATGTCTTTTTTCCTTCAGCAACACAGGATAACGTTTGGCCAACATACACACACAGATGGGTTTAGGAAAAAAGAAACAGGGTTTAGCTTTACAGTCTTACGGGAAGCAAACACTAGCCTCTTCGGTTAAAGCTGGCAGTTGTTGGACCCCTCCACCACTCAGTTTGAGAGGGGTTGAGTAAACCTTTGATAATTCATTCAATAAGACAATATTAGCACCTAATGGCCACGTAAATACTTAATGCAATGGTTTCTCTCTGGTTGTAATAACCAGAGGACCATCTGGGGGTAACATAAGATGATAAAGGGTGTGCGTGCCCCGCACATGGTATGTGGCAGCAGCTGTTTCTACGCACCTCCCTCTACTGATTTTGACAGAATTTTTCATAAATTACAAAACATTTTCAGCTCTGCTGGTGCTATGTTCTTATGTGAATGCTCTGATTAGTAAATGTACTCAATGTACCCAATGTGTGATTTTGGAACAGTAGCCTTATGTAACATTGCTGCTACAAGCTGAATTGTGGAGTCACTGGACAAAACAATTATCTATTGCTGCCAGTAGCAGTATGCATATGAGACACTTTGCACACATCAGTTAACTGTAGTGTGTACTGATAGTTCACATGTGTTTAGGTGACATCTGTAATGTGTAGTGTGACCACACACTGTGAAACGAATGGACATAGCCACCCATCCACCACCCACCCACCCACCCATCATCCACTGGTTTTTGGGCTCCTGATTTGAAGCTGCGAGTTTGGCATTTCAGCAGTTGTCATTTTGGATATTTGGAGCCAGAAGTGACCAAATTTAGACAAAAGTTTAGAGCTAGGGAGGAGCAAGGGGTGGATGTGAGTGAGAGCCAAGGACACTATGTGCTGTCAGCCTATCATTCAAAGCAGTCTCACCCTTAAATATGCCAAACGGGTGAGTAATATAAAAAATCATCCCCCATAAAGTTGCACATTTTTAACATGGGGGTCTGTGAGGATTGACTGGCTTTGGGAGCCAGCCTCAAGTGGCTGTTGAAAGAACTGCAGTTTTTGGCACTTCCATATTGGCTTCATTTATAAGCCCTGGAGTTCTGCTGCTTGGTAGCTTATAAAAGTAGATAATAATTTAGGTTACACTCATGTTACTTAGTACTAAATTGCATCAACAGGCAGAACCCCTTCTTCACCGTCTATGCTTTATGTATGAAATGAATTGAATTTTAAGAATAATGTGGAAAAAAGTCTTCTTCTGTCAGATCAGATGCTTCACAGCGGGTATAACCGCTTTGCGCATGTAGGAAAAGTTTTATTGTGATTAAATGCTTTGGGGCATGTGAACACACATTTTACTAAATCACTTTATTTAACGTCCATGTAAACAGTTCAGTCAGATTGAAGAAATATTATCCATGTCACGGCAGCTATTGATTGTGCCAATAATTGGTTGAGGAAATTATTCCACTCTCAGGTGTTGTGAAGATTCTGCATCTCATAATACACAAGTACATCAGTTTCCTCCTGCAAGAAGCTTTTACAGCAGAGCCACTCTGGAGTGTTCTCTGTCACCACCAAATTGAGTGCTGCGGCACAGAGTGCACAGTCCCTTAATGGGAAGGAGAAGAGGTGATTAGATTGGTCATGATTGAAGCCAGGGCCGTCACACCTCCTGCTCCAGCACTGTTTTCAAACTGCATCACAGGAGCACATTACCTCTGCCTCGGAATGACCAAAACCATCTCCGTACACTCACACTGTGCATCTCTGACCATGTGCCACCAATTACTATTCACGGGATGCTTTCAGGAAAATTCCCTTTGTACTTTGTCCTGTATAAGACACTATAGTGTGTCATTTAGGGGAAGAGGATAGGACAGTAAGGACAATATCATATAATATTTTAACTGAGGTTTTTTTTTTGACATTCAAAAAAGCACTTGTTCTGGCACTGATAGGCCTGCACACTATGTCATTATATGGATAATACTTCTCATAATGTAGGATATTAAGTTGTTTATACCTTTAGTCCACCCTATGCACATTGTCTTATGCCACAAAACATTTCATTGGAAGGGTTAGTTCAGTCACCTACCTTTTGTCCCACTGACCCCATTTAAAAATAAAAAAGAACAAAATAAATACCATTAACTTTAAAAAAAAAAAAAAAAAAAAAACTATGCATACAAAGAACAAAGGAAAACACAAAATCAACAGTGTAATGCACCAACATTCAGCTGATAATGATTATGCATAAAAAAAGACTTGATGGAGGATAAAGTAACACATACACATAATTTTGATTTGTAAAATTAGAGTGAAAAGGAAAGGAGCACCATGCAAAAGTTTGTGCACCCCAAGACATTTGAGCTCTCAGAAAACTTTTACCAGGGTCTCAGACCTTAATTAGCTTAGTTAAGGCTGTGGCTTGTTCACAATCATCGTTAAGAAAGGTCAGGTGATGCAAATTTCAACGCTTTATAAATACTCTGACTCCTGAAACCTTGTCCCAACAATCAGCAGCCATGGGCTCCTCTAAACAGCTGCCTAGCACTCTGAAAACTAAAATAACTGATGCCCACAAAGCAGGAGAAGACTATCAGAAGATAGCAAAGTGTTTTAAGGTAGCTGTTTCCTTAGTTCATAATGTAATTAAGAAATGGCGGTTAACAGGAAATGTGAAGGTGAAGTTGAGGTCTGCAAAACTGAGAAAACTTTCTGAGAGAGCTGCTCGTAGAATTGTTAGAAAGGCATATCAAAACCATTGTCTGACTACAAAAGACCTGCAGAAAGATTTATCAAACTCTGGAGTGATGGTGCACTGTTCTACTGTGCAGTGACACCTGCACAAATATGACTGTCATTGCATTGAAGAGTAATTAGAAAAAAACCTTTCCTGCATCCTCATAAAACTCAGCATCAAAAGTTTGCAAAGGAACATCTAAACGGGCCTGATGCTTTTTGGAAACAAGTCCTGTGGACTGATGAAGTTAAAATAGAGCTGGACACAGTGACCAAAGGTATGTCCAACTGTTAAACATGGGGGTAGATTTATCATACTTTGAGCTTGTGTTGCAGCCAGTGGCACAGGGAACATTTCACACATAGAAGAGAGAATGGATTCAGTTAAATTCCAGCAAATTCTGGAAGCAAACATCACACCATCTGTAAAAAAAGCTGAACATGAGGAGAGGATGGCTTCTACAACAGGACAATGATCCTAAACACACCTCAAAATCCATGATGGACTACCTCAAGAGGAGCAAGCTGAAGGTTTTGCCATGGTCCTCACAGTCCCCTGACCTAAACATCATTAAAAATCTGTGGATAGACCTCAAAAGAGCAGTGCATGCAAGACGGCCCAAGAATCTGATAGAGCTAGAAGCCTTTGGCATGAAGAATGGGTTAAAATCCCCAAACATGAATAGAAAGACTCTTAGCTGACTACAAAAAGTGTCTAGAAGCTGTGATACTTGCCAAAGGGGGCGCTACTAAGCACTGGCCATGCAGGGTGCCTAAACTTTTGCTTCAGGCCCTGCAATTCAAAATAAGTCTTGCTTAAAATATTGAAGAAATGTGTCATCTCAAATCTGTCATCAATTCTGTCATCTACTTACCTCACTACTCACAGTAAATTAAATTTTGATGATGGGTGCCCTAACTTTTGCATGCAACTGTAAAATCACATAAAAGCATCTGACTATGACAACTCCAGCCTCTAATAAACTGTCAGTGTTTGTTTCTCTTAACCATTAACACAATCTTTCGCTGACCTTGAACAAATACTTATTGTCAACCAAACTTAAACACACATCAGCAATCATGCTGGCAGATCAGGAAAATGCTTGTATGAGTTGTTTCTAATAAATGGAATGTCTGACTAACAGTGTTGGCCTGCTAATAGCAATATATACACCCACAACACCCACCCCAGCAACAGCTCATTCATTCTGCTGCCTTCTGGCAAGCAATACGGAAGTATCCACTGTTGTAACACCAGACTACATAGCAGCTTCTGTTCTCAGGCTGTGTGACTCCTTTCGTTTCTTGTGTAACTAAAAGAGACTACAACTTGCATTTCATTGTGCAAACCTGTCTCAAATTAATTAATACACAAGTTAATGAACCTTGAACCTAACAGGAGTGTTGATTTAGAAAACTCTTGTGGGCTTCTCTATCGGCCACAGAGAAATTACAAAAAAAAAAAAAAAAAACACTGGATGAGTAGTCACAGACTCAACCATGATTTATTCAATTGTTCTTAATTTGATTGCTGTTACTATGTTAACTCAAAGCTGGTCTTATCAGTTTTCTGTCACATGGGAGCAGCACAAGCTGAAAACACAACATTTGACATATTTTAAACTTAGAAAGTTAGCAAACATATTCCTGTTTACACCTCCAGCAAACATGGAGCAACCACTGATCAACATTAGCATTTGTTCAGAGCTGTATTTCTGTTCTCCTTATCAATGCAAATCACTTTCTTCACTCTCCCATTCACTGTCCTGTGCTGTTTGGTTTCCACCAAGGTGATTAAAATTGAGTTTGAGGGCCAGAAAACCAAATTAATGACCTACAAAAGGCTAAAAAGTTTTACAGAGCTGAGGAAAATAGCGGAGTTCATAATAATTTGGGTTTGTCCCTTTACAGAAAGTCTCTGCATTTCAAAAGTTGGGAGCAGACAATTTCTGATATTAGTAGACAATTTACTTATTTGATGTTAGCTCATTAACTTATCAATATATTGCGTTATCTTGTCAGCGGTACTTGTTTTACCCCCCTTAGTACCCTCCAGAGGAAAAATGTTAAATTATGTATTTTTAGGGGCACACATTCTTATTTTCAGAGTTTTTCTTTCACTGAATAGGCTCTGTGGCAAAGAAAATAAATAACAGCTCACTTTTGTCCACATGAAACTATCTTCACCTAAGAGGCTAAAGGGGATTGACAGCCATTTTCAGTCAAAGCTAACCCCTAATAATACACAACCATTTGATGCAATAATAACATAGAAATATTGCATATAACCGAAAATATTCTCAGTTTTTCATTTGTAGCATTTAATTCAAACTTCTTTCACAGAAGGCTTTAATAAAATCACAACCTCTAAGCCACTGTTGGAGACTTTTTGAGCTATCACAAATTGAGACAGATGAAAACTTAACAAATTTGAAATTCTAGATTCACACAAAAAAGGCTCTTTATAAATAGGAGGACTCACAGGGTAACTTAGCTCTATAATTGTCACACAAGTGAGCAGTTCCAGTGGACATGATTCATGAAACAGACAGCTTGTCACAGCTGGTGTGTGGGGCAACAAGGATGAGACCCAAATGCCGACAGAGGAGGCACAGAATGAATCAATGCCTTATTGGAGAAACAAGAGAATGGATGGGCTTAATAAGTCCAAGTAAGGCAGTATATCCAGCAGACAGGTAACATGCAGACAGATAACTTGTAGCAGGCACATTACAGGAAACTGATGACGAACTGGGAGGGAGCAAAGAAGGTGGGCTGGTATTTGTAGAGCTGGAACTAATCAGAGGGAATGGAAAGCATGTTGGTGATTGGGCGATGCAGTCACAGCACCCATTTTGACTGTTATGACTCTATTAAAAAGGCATTAGTAGTGGTTATCGGCACCATAGATCTAGGTTTGAATCAAGCAGCAATCTTCTGGGCCAAAAAAAGAAGCCAACACCTAACTGCCAAAGGTGTGCACTTCCTGGAATGGCCACTTGAGGCTGGCTAAAAAAGCGAGTCAGTCCCCATAGACCCCCAGGTTAACATGTTTACAGCCTGGTACAAAAAAACTATTTTGGTCTCTGATTTCAACATTCATGACAACAGGGATACATTTTTATATAACTCATCCATTTACATTTTATTAAGGTTTAAACTTACACATATTTAGTCACAGGCTGTCTACGACGCATCGCCACACTGTATGACTTGGATCAATCTCTTGCTCCTCCACAGCTCCACTTTCTTATCCAAATATGGTCACCTTTGGCTCCAAAAAAACAAGATGGTGACATGTGTAATGCCAAACCCAAAATGGGAGTCCACAAACCAATGGGTGACATCACAGTAGCTACGTTGATTATTTCATACAATCTATATTTAGAAGGTTCCTGCTACACTGACTAGTACAGTACAGGCCAAAAGTTTGGACACACCTTCTCATTCAATGCGTTTTCTTTATTTTCATGACTATTTACATTGTAGATTCTCACTGAAGGCATCAAAACTATGAATGAACACATGTGGAGTTATGTACTTAACAAAAAAAGGAGAAATAACTGAAAACATGTTTTATATTCTAGTTTCTTCAAAACAACCACCCTTTGCTCTGATTACTGCTTTGCACACTCTTGGCATTCTCTCCATGAGCTTCAAGAGGTAGTCACCTGAAATGGTTTTCCAACAGTCTTGAAGGAGTTCCCAGAGGTCTTTAGCACTTGTTGGCCCCTTTGCCTTCACTCTGCGGTCCAGCTCACCCCAAACCATCTCGATTGGGTTCAGGTCCGGTGACTGTGGAGGCCAGGTCATCTGCCGCAGCACTCCATCACTCTCCTTCTTGGTCAAATAGCCCTTACACAGCCTGGAGGTGTGTTTGGGGTCATTGTCCTGTTGAAAAATAAATGATCGTCCAACTAAACGCAAACCGGATGGGATGGCATGTCGCTGCAGGATGCTGTGGTAGCCATGCTGGTTCAGTGTGCCTTCAATTTTGAATAAATCCCCAACAGTGTCACCAGCAAAACACCCCCACACCATCACACCTCCTCCTCCATGCTTCACAGTGGGAACCAGGCATGTGGAATCCATCCGTTCACCTTTTCTGCGTCTCACAAAGACACGGCGGTTGGAACCAAAGATCTCAAATTTGGACTCATCTGACCAAAGCACAGATTTCCACTGGTCTAATGTCCATTCCTTGTGTTTCTTGGCCCAAACAAATCTCTTCTGCTTGTTGCCTCTCCTTAGCAGTGGTTTCCTAGCAGCTATTTGACCATGAAGGCCTGATTTGTGCAGTCTCCTCTTAACAGTTGTTCTAGAGGTGGGTCTGCTGCTAGAACTCTGTGTGGCATTCATCTGGTCTCTGATCTGAGCTGCTGTTAACTTGCGATTTCTGAGGCTGGTGACTCGGATGAACTTGTCCTCAGAAGCAGAGGTGACTCTTGGTCTTCCTTTCCTGGGTCGGTCCTCATGTGTGCCAGTTTCGTTGTAGCGCTTGATGGTTTTTGCGACTCCACTTGGGGACACATCTCAAGTTTTTCCGGACTGACTGACCTTCATTTCTTAAAGTAATGATGGCCACTCGTTTTTCTTTAGTTAGCTGATTGGTTCTTGCCATAATATAAATTTTAACAGTTGTCCAATAGGGCTGTTGGCTGTGTATTAACCTGACTTCTGCACAACACAACTGATGGTCCCAACCCCATTGATAAAGCAAGAAATTCCACTAATTAACCCTGATAAGGCACACCTGTGAAGTGAAAACCATTTCAGGTGACTACCTCTTGAAGCTCATGGAGAGAATGCCAAGAGTGTGCAAAGCAGTAATCAGAGCAAAGGGTGGCTATTTTGAAGAAACTAGAATATAAAACATGTTTTCAGTTATTTCTCCTTTTTTTGTTAAGTACATAACTCCACATGTGTTCATTCATAGTTTTGATGCCTTCAGTGAGAATCTACAATGTAAATAGTCATGAAAATAAAGAAAACGCATTGAATGAGAAGGTGTGTCCAAACTTTTGGCCTGTACTGTATGTTAAGATTGTTGTCATCACCTTCTAAACGGCCACTGGCACAACAATGCTGTGGTTAAGTTTAGGCGCCAAAAATAATTCATTATGGTTAACAAAAATGACAAAGACATGTTTTGGCTTAAACCGACCCAACTGCCACAAAACTGTTGGCAGTGCGTGTTTTTGCAAACCACAGATACGTTACATTTGTAAGTTATTATGTAGCAGATAAGGTAAAACAACAACAACGCTTTGGTTAACATGTGGCTATGTTTAGATACAAACTACTTGGTTATGGTTAAAAAAAGATCATGTTTTGGCTTAAAACCTGGTTTTGTTGGCACAATTTTGACTGGAAATGCAGAGTTATCTTGATAAAAAACTAAAATCAGGATCACAATATCCTGATTTCAACCTTTGTTCAGAATTTTGGGGGAGTTTTTAAACTATACATTTTTGGAAAGTTTAGAGTGTGTTTTTTTTTTTTTTTTTTAAGTCTCTGTGGTGGCCATCTTGGACTTTCAAAATGGCGACCTCCCATAACTTATTTTAGGCTGGATCCCTTATGATAAATCAAACTGGTTCTGAATTTAGTAGCGAATTGTATAGTTTTCAAGCCAAAGAAACAAATGGGACCATTTCCAATACATTACGTGATGCTGCATCTGTCTATAACGTGTTTTGTATCAGGTAAGTAATTGTTGTATCTCTTGTTATTGTATCTCTTATTACTACATTTGACAGCTAGCTGGGAGGTATTAACAGCTGGCTTTAGAAAACCAACAGCAAAGATGTGTTAAACACTGGCCGACATGCCTAGCTAAAGTTAAGCACAATAAGTTATTTAGCAGTCGTCAGTTGAGAACTTGCTTGACAGCTAAGACAGACATGAACAGACAGCGTCATTAGGTCAGGTGATTCTTTTACTATTGATCTGACAGAGCAGAAAACTCTGGCAAGAGAAAGGGAAGAGGTGTGTGCTTAATGGTAAATAAGCACTGGTGTGACAATGTGAATGTGAGGTTCCCTGCTCTTGCTCGCCCTGCACCACAAGGAGAATGAACACCCTGGATCACTGCCATATGCCATTCAGAAGGGGATGGAGAGTAACGCTGCCTGTGTATGGGAGGAGTGACCACGCAGCTGTCTTGTTGAGGCTGAGATATGTAAACATACTTCAATGCATCCCCCAGTGATGCGAGAGATGGAGCAAGCCAATCAGAAGATAAAGCATGTTCCAGGACACCTCAGTCAATGTCATAAATGAATTCACTGAGTCTGTGGTAGATTTCATTTGTAAAACAACAGAAGCAACTGCACCCAAAACTACAGTTAATCTTTCCACAACCAAAAACCATGGATTGACAGGACCATCCAGAATGCCATTAACACACACACTGCAGCCAGTCTGTAAACATGGATGATTAGAAAGCAGCAGCCTACAATGACAGAAGAAAGGACTAAATTCCAGTGTACAAGCTAAAAGAGCTGATGGGATCACATTTCAGTGGAGTCACACCTTGTACAGTTTCATGTGACAAAAAAAAGACTGAAAGAAGTTAACTCTTTGGCTAATTTCTCACTGGAATACAGCAAAATTTCCCCTAAGTTGGTCACAACAGCCTAAACAATGTTGAGGAAGTGGACACCTTAATGATCTGCCTCGCTGTATCTACAGCAAAACAAAAAACAAAAAACTCTGCAGATCTTACTTTCTTCTCTTCTGACACAGATATCCTGATGTTGGCATACGCTAACTAGGACTTGTTGCCAAAGAACACTGCAATCTTGATGACATTAGGGGCTCTGCAGATCTAATCATTCTGGGATACTGTAGGTCCAGAAAAGGCAAAAGCATTATCTGCACTCTCTGAATGATCTACATTCTCTGATGCTGGCAATACTAGAAGGTCTGCAAGAGTTGGTTTAAGCTAAGTTCACACTACAGGACTTTCAAAGTCTGCTGATGGCTGTACTGTTCACACTGCACAACTTGCTGTCTTGTATTTGCAAGTCTTGAAGTCATTGTGCTTTTCATACTACATGACTAACTGGCAACAAAGGGGTCACAAACTATATGATCCTCTACCAGGGGGGATCCCAGATCAATAGGCCTATGTCTTGTGAAGTGCGTGTCAATGCGTGTGTCCAGTGACCAGATATTCAGAATGTTAGATATCTCGGGTACCTCTGCATTGCACTGGCGACTTCTCACCTCACATCTTTGAACAGTTAATGTTTAAGCATCAACGTTGCAAGTGTGAAGCCAACACTGATTTGTGTCTTATCTGGGGCCTCTGTTGGGGAGATCCAAAAACTATTTGCAAGTGGCAAATCAGGGCAAGTCGCATAGTGTTAACTAGGCATAACGCAACATGTTTCAAGACCTTCCTCGAAGCTGGGGATGACTTCATTGAAGCTCTGAGGATGCTTTGAGATCATTTTAGAGTAACGGAGGAACAACAGAAATGCTTGACTAGGTTTGTGTGTGCTTTCATCATGATAAGAAAACATTCCAGAGCAGAGATGGCACATTTTGACAAGTATAAGGCAGAGGATACGCTGATACAGCTTACTCATAGGGGAGCTACATGTGCTAGCTCAAGTTTGGGGCCATGCAAGCGTTCAGCAGCAAGTAACTCTGGATGCTCTGCAAAATGACTACTACATGAGTGATGACATTTTGAGTTTACAGAGAATCACTTAAACTAGAATCACCACCCCGCGATTGTATGCCTCCACAGTTTCTCTTACAGTTTCCATCCATGTCTGTGAAAACATGGATGCTTCACAGACAGAGGATCTATATAATCAGCACAGTGACAAGATTGGAGTCACAAATTCAGTATCTTACCAAATGCATCCCCTTCTGTTCCTGTGAGATATGGCATTGAATAATGTCCAGAAAAGAATTTTTTGCAGAGCATTAGGATGTGGCAGTGCAGTTGACCCTTGACATTTTGGATATAAAATTTCATCACTTCATCATATTATCCTATCAGACATTTGTGTAAAATGTTAGCATATGAATTGTTGAGTTACAGTGAAAAACATCTTGTATGAGGTCACAGTGACTTTGACCTTTGACCCTCCACCACCAAATTCAATTAATTCATATCCAGTGATTGTTCTTAGTTTCTGTGAATATCTGAAAAAGTAAAAGTATGATTAGCCACCAAAAAAAACACCTGAATAGCTTGGAAGCTGACATTTAAAAAAAAAAAAAAAAGGTGTTTTGAACATTCTCCATTTTAAAATCCAAAATGGCCACCACAGAGAGTTTGAAAAAAAAAAAAGCAATATTACTTTTCATATTCCTCATGTTCTAATGACGCCAAAAATGTATAGTTTGTCAACTCCATTTTGAATGAAAATACATTAGAAACTGGACTACAACCTCTGTTTGGGGCCAGAATGGGGGCCTTAATGCCTCACTATCCTGTGTTGTTTGTTAGTCTGCAGCTCGGCAGCCATCTTGCCTAGATGTTCCCCATCCACCATCCCATCCATCTTTCAATGACAAAGTCAGCTCATAGACATATTGCTGCATAATAACAAACACAGCCATAGAATAGGTGATAACAGCACTTTAAAACACACTAGTCAGTGTAGCAGGGGCCCTCTGACCTATATCTATGACGCTGATAACCACTAACACTATTTAATAAGGTGATAACATTCAAACCGGGTGGTCAGGCAATGGGGTAAGGGGGAAAGGTCTGAGGACATCTGGTGGATGCATGGCAACGGGAGGGGAAGGAGGGACCTGGGGAATGGAGAATGTGGCCAAAGAGGAGTCACAGAGGACTGACTGTGACACAGCTGTTGTACTGTAGAGCAACATATATCTGGCACATTAACTGACAGAGACTTTCATGCTCTTCAAGTAAGAAGCCAACAAACCGTCGCTCCCCACTGTATACAGCAGGGCATTCTGCCTCTGTAGTTTCTCAGGCCTCTGCCCAGGAACCACTCCTCACCCTTTAATTAGTACTCCTCCAGGTCATCAAAGCTCATCTGAATATATGCAAATATAAGCAATTTTCTGAAGTATCCTCTTGCTCCCCTGCTGTACCAACATTTAAAACATCAGGCATAAATCAGCTCCTGAGCTTCTGGATGGATCACCCATCAGCTGAGCCCCATTCAAATCTGCAGAGCTGGGCAGAACTGCCATCAGAGGCACGAGCATTGGCTGCGTGAAGCTGCTTATGCAGCAGTTTTAGCCATAGAGCTGCTATAAGATGTTTGGATGAATCCTATGGTGGCAGCGGGAACATCAATTTCCAGTTCCTTCTTCCCCTTTATCCAGAAAACTGTCTAGCAATGAAGCAATTCCACCCTTGTTAGAGTAACACTGGTCTGCCTCAGTGGTACATTGATCCCGTGAGAAGAGTGGACTCAAGGATAGTGTCTAATTGTTTAGGTAATTACCATGACAACCAGTATAACCTGAAATGAATCTCTGTTGGATGGATCCAGGTCATGGGTGGAGCTCTGCATGAACAATGTCTTATTTATGTAATCAAACCTTAAAGGTTCTGTATGCAACATTCAGGACATTAATACAGAAAAGAGCCATTATTTGCTACATAAACATAATGAAGAAATGGCTTCCTGAGCAGATAACGCTCCCTCTGTATGTGCTGTAATCCGAGCTTCTCTGTTTTTTGTTTTAGAGCCGGGCCTCCTTTACGTGAATGTAAATGTATGTTAGTGCATGTTAGTGCACTCTACACTGCACAATTACTGCGAAGTGTAATGCCCAAACTACGCTACAAACACCAGCGGCACAACAAGGCACTGGGCATCTATTCTCTGCTGAGCACTGCACGCTAGCCTTTTTTTTTTTTTGAGCCGCGAGAATTGATATTCTGTATCACAATAACCAGACGCAATCAAATAACTTGAGCTGAAACTAAGTTCCAAGGCGCTCTCAAGCGCTCCCAGCGAGGCGTTTCTATAGAAGTGCCTGCCAATTTCAGCTGGGAAAAAAATGCTTTGGTGGACATGGGCCTTAGCTCTGTCAACACTGTTGCTGCTGTTTGCACTGTTAGCACCTCTATGTTTCCTTGTGGTGTCAGAGCCATGTGCAGGCAATCCCGGCCCAGACTCTAATGTTGTATATTGCACCTTTAAAGGGGGATCTATTATGTATAAATGTTGTGTCTTATACAGGTATATAGTCTATATTGTTAATATAGTGTTACACTACCAGATGTTAACAGTAAATGTGGCTGAAGTTTCAAATAATGACATTAAATGTATGTAGAAGTAATCCCTGTGAGCAAAAACTTCAGGTTTCCTACTGTTATAAACACTTTGTTTCCAACAATTTTTTTTCTACTCTGGCTACAGTATGTCATAGTGTCACAGATTTCTTTACATGGTCATCTGCTTGGCACACTACCGCAAGTGTTTACATTACATGTGAAGCTACATGCTAATGTCAGGGAAACATGTAATCTGTTTGCAAATGCTGTAGATTTTTCCCTGATTTTGAAACATATTCCTGCTGGAACATTGCATTAAGAAGCTTTTGTTGGTGATTTTTCAGAAAGAGCCACTATTCTCCATTACAGTAATTCCCCAGCTGCAAGTAGTCTACACTGCTAGTGTACATGCAGCTACATGCTATCAGGGAAACATATGATCTTGGTTGCCAATGTTGGAAGTTTTTTGGATCATATTCCTGCTGGAACATATCTGGTTGTGTTTAGCAGCTTTTATTGGTGATTTTTCACAGTAGAAAGTGCTGTTATTCCCCATAACAGTCATTTTTGGCTTGCAAAGACGATGTAGAAATGTCAAGATGCAGATGATCCTGGAAGGTTGACCAATCAGAGCAGACTGGGCTTCTTCTAGAGGAGGGCTTCGAGACTAAAACGGGCTAAAACAGAGCCTTCTAAGAAGGACGGTGAATGCAGGTATTACAGCACATAAGGTATGAGGAAAATAAAGTGTTTTTGACCACTACAGCATGTAAGAACCTCAAAATGAGCATAACAGGTCCTCTTTGGGGCCTAGTTCAACTGCCTTGATGTTTTACCCAATAGCTTCCTTAAAACTGTGCTGAGCAGCCGGTTAAAAACAACTTACTGTTATAGCTAATGTCTCCAGTCTGGCACTTTTCCAAGTGCTTTAAAAACTGCAGTCATTAAGCTTCTCCTAAAGAAGAGCAGTCTTGATGCCACTGTGCTGAACAACTGTCGGCCTATTTTAAACTTATGTTCAAGTAAAGTTCTAGAAAAAGTTGTCTACCAGCAACTTTGCAACTTTTTGAAGCTAAACAATTGCTTTGATAACATTCAGTCAGGTTTTTCCACCCCATCACAGCACGGAGACTGCCCTCATAAAGATAATGAGTGGCATTTGCCTGAACTTCGACTCCATCAAAGTCTCTGTTTTAGTGCTTTAGTGCTGCTTTTGACACAGTGGACCAAACCTTTGTAGAAAACTGGGTCAGACTCTCTGGAACTCTCTCTATGATTTAAGCCATATCTTCATGACAGGAATTACTTTGTCTTGATAAGTAACTATATGTCAGAGCAGATGGCTGTGACATGTGGTGTACCACAGGGATCCATTTTGGGACCCCTCTACATGCTTCCATCCAAGCCAAATCATACAAAATAATAAAGTAGCCTACCATAATTACGCAGATGACATGCAAATATACATATTGCTTTCACCAGGTGATTATGGACCTGTAGAATGTCCATGTCACTGTACTGAGATAATCAATGATTGGATGCATCAAAATTTTCTTCAACTCAACAGAGAATAGGTTGACATAATTGTCTTTGGCCACAGAAAAAAGACAGAGTGTGAGTTCTCACCTTGAGGCCCTCTCCCTTCTTACTAAGAGTCACGCAAGAAACCTTGATGTTATCCTAGACTCAGATTTAAATTTCCACAGCCACATCCAATCCGTAATGTCATCTGCCTACTACCATCTAAAAAACATTGTTAGAGTCAGAGGAATAATGTCAAAGCAAGATCTTGAAAGGCTCACCCACACATTAATTTCCAGTAGATTAGATTACTGCAATGTTCTGTCTAGGCCTTTCAAAACAAGCTGTTTGACAACTTCAGCTCATTCAGAATGCTGCTGCTAGAGTCCTGACAAAAACTAGGAAATATAACCACATTACTCCAGTTGTAAAATCCTTTCACTGGCTGCCTGTCACTCAGAGTGGTGATTTCAAAATCTGGCTGCTTGTGTATAAATCTCTCTGTGGCTCAGTGCCCAAATATATCTCAGACATGCTTGTGACATATTAATCTTCTAGGACCCTGAGGACATCTGGTGCTGGCCTACTGACCGTCCCAAGAGTCAGAACAAAACATGGTGAAGCGGCAGAAATCTGGAATAATCTAAGAAATCTGAGATGTTGTCTGACAAGCCCCGACTCCAAGCCCCAACACTTTTAAATCAAAGCTAAAAAATATTCTTTTTTTTACACTGCCTACTCCACCCTGCATTGACTGCAAAATTATTTAAACTCAATCTGAAATCATTTTAAAGAATCTTTTTATCTTTGCACCACTTGTCTGCACTTTTGCTATTTTTAAGGGTGATTTTTTTTTTTATTGTAAATCTTTTAGTAATTTTTTAATATCTTTTTTATCTTTACTCTTTTATTGTAAATCTGTATCCTTTATTATGTTTTATATTTTATTGCTCCGTAAAGCACTTTGAATTGTCTTGGTGCATGAAAAATGCTATACAAATGAAGCTGCTTGTCTTGCCTTGACTGTTGCCCTGTAGAGACCAAGTTTATTAAAACACACTTGTAAAAGGGGGAGTCATCACAAACAGGGCTCTTGACAAATGGTGGTCTTTACCTAGACTTTAGAAACTAAGCTATAAAAAGCTTAATACAAACAACTTTTACACCAGAAAAACCAGAATGTTGCTTTCCAAAATGCTATATAGCTATTTTAGACTTCATTGTTCATGTCTCTGAAATGCGATGCAATAACAGGCTACAACCATTTTCTAAAAAAAAGGGGGGTTGTCAATATGTGCTTAAGATTAGGCAGTCAAGTCAGTGGCTACACTAAAATGGCCCTGCACTCCCTGCAACATATATCCAAGGCACCTTTTTAATCACAGCAACGTGCTCAAGCCATCAGTGCTCTGCTCACTCTTGCCTCTGTTCATATGATATTTTAAAGTCCCACCTCCACCCTGGCATCCACCTTTTGGCTCTGAATCTCTTTCTACGTTCTAATTTTCTAGAGGAGAGTCTTGAGGTTAGAGTGAGTTTTAGAACAGAGATTGGTGGTATTTTAACAAATGGGATGATTTTCTGCAATTATGTCATAATTATGAGTAGGAGTTAACTATACAGTTTGTTTCACATTTATGTTGTGTTGTAAGCAGGCTTAGTTTTAGCAAGCATTTTATTTATTTAATTTATTTTTATTTAACAAAGACATCAGTGTGTAAGGGTGAATAGAGAATTATGGTGAAAGCATGGTAGCGGGTGTATTTTTCAGATGAGTCAGTGTGAGTAAACCTTCTCTCGGGGAGCAGCCAGAGTCACAGGCCTGTGGTGGGATGAGTCTCTCTTCTAAAATGTCACAGCACCAAAGGTCATGATGACTGTCCTCTGAGAACAATATTCCCGTCCTGAACTGAATGCTGTCAGACATGAGCTGAGGGGTCAATTACAAAAACTATCATCCTGGATAATAAATTGTTTTGAAAATGACAGATGCATTTTCAAAAACCTGCAGCAGTATCTTTGCTTTTAGAGTTCTCTCTGAAAATTCTTTTAAACTTACTTACTCACTTTTAAAGTCTGCACTGTGCTCATCTGTCTGTTCTTCAGATGTTTTGATTTATTTTCAGCTGTACAATGCATCACATCTAATGCCACTGCCTCCTATACTGGACTTTTTATCTCTTGCACCAACACCACACACACATACACACATTGTTCTTACCGTCCTGTCCTCCATGCCATGTCCTTGCCTCTGGTTGGCCTCGTGGTTGTCGG